>OOFB01002376.1:1644-49938 GCA_900323305.1 Trachyrincus murrayi
CGTTGCAACAACCCCCCCCCCCCCCAAAAAAATGCCTCACGCAAAAAGCGCATCCATTGTTATGAAAAAATACTTTCTTGCATGTTAGATTAAACTATACTGTTAAAATGCAACTATAAAAATGTCCAATTGGTTATTAGGCCTATGCCTTTATTTCAGTTTACTTTATTTATAAGCCTATACATCCATGGCATCTGTGGCAACGGTTTAGCGAAGCTCACGGCCCTGTGATTTTAGTTTGTTCGATATATGCCCATTTCATTGCTCAATAGCACGTTGAGACGGCTTATCTAGGTTGAAGGCTTATTTCAGAAAATTAGTGTTTTGAAGACGGAACATTTACATTTCAGCCTTGAATAGCCAACGGCGACGCTTATTTACGGTGGAGTATGTAGGGACCGGACCGTTTTTTTTAAATTTTTTACACCTTTTGTTTTTTAACAAATTGACTTGATACTTGGGTTTTTTTCAGTGAGCACTAGATTGATGCATTTGGCTAAAATGATGTGCGGCATACCCCCTGCCCCCCCTGGAGGATTCGGAGTCCCTCTACCATTGTCTCTAAGAGCAGTATCAGGAACAATTGTTAAATCCTACCGTGGTTCTTTCAGTGGCAGTGGGTCAGGGTGTGAGGTTGCGTATGTTTGTGTGTGTGTAGAGCATGCTGTGTCATGAATTGTAAACTTCCTGAGCAGTATTTTAAGTAAACACCATTTAGACTTACACTGTTCAGTTTAAGTATGTAGTATACAACATAAAGCAAGTGAGTGTCACAGTTACAATGAGATGAATCCACACCTCCCATTCTGTCAATCAAATGGCTTTTGCAATGCGTTTATCAAAGTGTACTCTGAAACTTGAGCAGAAGGGTTCATATGTTATGTCTGCTAGCTCCATCGTTGGCAGTAACCTGTATAAGACATTGAATAAATAAAGTGCTTCATGAGGCCTGTGTGTTGGAGGACAATCCAAGCACGCAAAACTTCCAACTGTCATCATAGCGCATCGGTCATGACATTAAATGGCCAGTTCATCACAGTTAGTTAAAGAACCGTAAGACAGACAATGTAACACTATATGTTGAAATCACATTTCTAGCATTAATGGTTGAAGCCCCACTTGGACCGTATGCTCCTTAAAGGACAAAACCATTGTCAAACCAAATGTCTGTCCTGGCTTCACTAAAACATCCTTTATCAATATAATTGGTAGATGGCTGAAAACACAATCATGTTTCTAATGTTTTCTGATGGTGCTTAACATCAGAATGTACAAATGTAGTAGAAAACCTGTGTTTATGTGAATTTTGGTGGCAGGGACCTTTAAGTCATATTCCACTACAATAAACTGTACTTCACAAGACGTTGCCTAAATACTACAGGAAATTGTTGTGGGTTGTGGGACATTTGCTGCTTACAGAACTTCTGAAAACCTTTGTTTTATTTTTGTTTAAATATTTCATCTTCTCCTATCCTAGTGCTGCCCACACAATGGTTTTGTACAGACTGTTGTAGAGAAGCTCTTGAAACAATTGCATTTTGACAGGGCTGATTGTCACCATCATAATGAACTATTGCAAGTTAAGGTATTTCTACTGGTTAAATGATTTTCCTGTTATGGTGTCTGGCAGCAAAATAGTCAGGGGGAGGGAGGGAGAGGGAAAGAGAGATGGCCACTCTTATCAAAATATATAGCATATTGCAAGGTATACTCTTTTTGCGCTAACTTGGAAATGACAATCTTTTGTACTTTATGTGAAATTGGCTTGCTGTGGAGTACCTGGACTATGATACACAAGGAGTTTGGAGACTTCATCATGACTTTATGAACTTTTGGGATTAAGTTAATCAGATACTTAAGATCTGAAGTCTCCTTATATGTGAGGAGGACACAAAGATGGATAGGCGGGTAGGCGGAGCTCCCCACGCGTTCGACAAATATTACAATAATGACCACCCGGAACTTCCCAACATCAAAACTGAAAGTGAAATGTATAGCAGCAAAGCGCTGCTGTGGTGGTGTATTAAAAAATCACATCTCAATAGCAGCAGTTTTTTTTTTTCCTTTGAAAGGTACTGGATATTCAACAGATATTCACACTCTGAATTAGCGATGTGACGTGGTGAACTAAAGAACTTTTGATATGTGTAAATTAGTGGAAACTATCATGGACATAAAAAATTAATAAAAAAGAACCCTAGTAACAGGCACTTCCAGCACTGCTCAAAATCTTTATCCATTGCCACCATTATATTAAACACAGAACAAGACCTAAAATCGAATCATCATGGAACAGTTTCAGAAATCCCTGCCCTTGAAATCCCACTGACCTGCCTGTGCCACGGGCGCCCAAGGGCCAAGATTTCTGTTCTCTACCCCTATGGGTCTAGCATGATGGCTAGCAGGGACACTAAAAGGCAATTAATGAATATTATTATTTTGGTTTCAATACTATGTACTGCACCTAGCATTTGTCGTTGATTCCCCTGAACTAGAAGTCCAAATACACTGGGATACAATACATTGAGATCCTGCATTCTCATGTTACCAGGCGTGTGTCTACCTAATGCCCTTTGTGTTCAGAGCTCTAATGTCACATGTCTTCATGTTTGGTATCCACAGAGCCCACAGGACCAGCGAAGGTGGTGAAGGCGGGCAACCCACCGAGGCCCAGGCGAGGGGGAAAGGTAGTGTGTGTGTGTTTACTGGACTTTTATATGATGAATGAATTGATCTACTAATCAGTCCATTACAATTTATTATAATGTACTACAATGCATGACTATATATAGGTTTGACGCCCTACACATAACATTTATTATTTTTTACAACTGATTAAAAAGGTCTTGGGTTTGGTGTACTTGACCACAATAGCCTAAACGCTTAACATGTTTGCTGAGTGTAAAATATCAATGACATAAACACTATTGGAAAAACAAGTTAATAATTTTTTCATTCATGTATGATTTGGACATTAATCTAGGTTGGAGATTTTGGAGACGCCAACAACTGGCCAACTCCAGGGGAGATTGCTACAAAAGACACACAGGTGGGTTTCTCTTTGTTGGAACGCTACCTGGCAGAGCCGATCAAGTCAACAACTCTGCCAGTCCAATTACTCGTCAATCATAAATAAGTAAATAAATACTTTGTTTGTATAGTATTTCAATGTGTTATATTGAAGGAACATATTATCCTAATCCTCCCCTGCTAGCCAATAGCAGTGGGGGCTGTGTATTTTGCAAAACTATGTATTTTAGTGGCTTGGGTGTTGATTATGCGGCTACACGGGACAGTCAGGCCCAGACAGACCAGTCAGATGCTACTTGTCAGGCTCTGTCCGCACCGCTGGCGTTGTTGTCTTTTTTTTATAGTATACAGTATACATACATATACATATTTTTTATTGTATACAGTTTAGCCACTAACTTGGCATGGCCTGATGGTCTATGTTGAGACGCAACCAAGATAGCTGTTCTTGTTACATTGAATATTGGAAACATTCGGTCATGGTCCTGTATCATACAACTGTATTTTGTCACTGTACTTTTTTTCCTCTAACCCTGATTTTTCTTTTCTTTTCAAAAATGTTTTTAAAAAGTGATACTTAATTACCGAGTAATTTGACACTGCAAACCACACGTTTGCCATGCTATGTTCTGTGACAGGATAGCACCCGTTGGCTACCTGTTCAGAAATCCACCATTAAGCCACCATTAAGTCGTATACAGGGTCAAGTCAGCCTACACTGATTATCTGCATCTACCTTTTAAAACTGCTGTGAATTTCACAATGCTGGATTCTTGCGGCAATGTTTTGAATGTCAGCATGAGGAGAGGCAGTATGAATATAATTTTCTGCAAAGATACGATAGAGATGAGGCACTGAGATGGAACTAAGTGTCACGCTTTTATTTTGGTTTTACTCTATTTTCCTGGACCCGGGCATCCATTAGGGTCTTGATGATTGTGTCAAGTGGCGAATGCAATGTGTCCTCATCTTACAGTAGTAGCAGCAGGACTAGGCCATGGGGGCACGGGGCGGGGTTCTATTTCTGACCCGTGTCACTAGCAGAATGACCCACCTGACACCCACCCCTCCCCCATCTTGAATAATTACATTGTGTGTGTGTGTGTGTGTGTGTGTGTGTGTGTGTGTGTGTGTGTGTGTGTGTGTGTGTGTGTGTGTGTGTGTGTGTGTGTGTGTGTGTGTGTGAGATGTAAAAGTAGTTCCAAACTTATATTATCAATTTGAAATGGCAAAACTGTGATATTTATATCACAATATACAAATGTCAGTGAATCGTTAATTGTTATTCTTTTTAGATGGGTCAAGTCGTTAAGGTACATGAAGGACAGGCAGAGTGTTCCTGCATTTGTGACAAATGCCAGTGTAAGAAAATGTAGGTCATAGCATCAGAGCCAGGAATAACCAGGGTTGGGTGTGTGTGTGGGAGGGAGGGGGGTGGGAGGGTTGGTCTGTGGAGCTCAGGTAGCTGGGCATAGGGGTGAAGGCTAGGGCCAAACCCCAGGGAGGGATATCCTTTTAGGGATCCCCCTCCCATAAAAGCGCCCCTAGGATGTGGCTGTTGTTGCTATTCTTAGGAGTGTCAAGAGTATGTGGCTTCCCATGTAAATCACTTGCATAATCGCACCGTGTGAACTGGGCACCGAAATGGGATCCCGCCTCCCGTGGCTGGTCTTTGTGATGGCAGTGGCTTGGCTACAGGTGCCGACAGTGAGCTTGAGTGCAGGCCGGGACACTCACCTATTAGTTTACTCACTGTCTACAGTGTAGTCTAGTCAATTAGCTAAGTTACTAGGAAGGTCAAACCTTCACTTTTTTTTCATCACTTCAGCCATCACTACATATTTGTAGTAGTAATAATAATACAAACCAATCTACCTCCTTGAATGAACTGCTTGTTCATTCAAAAGGTAGAGGGGCTTCTTCCAGTGCTCTGTGGCAAGAATTTCCCAAATAGTTTTAGGCAACAACAAAAAAAAGATTGAGCCCTGTGTGGATGTTTTTATTTGTTATTTCGGTCATGTTCCAACATAATGTAAACAAAGTCTCACATTACTGTGCTAGAATTAAATAAATGAGTACAAAAAGACAATAGGAATACATGTATATCATGTCACGTGATTCAACAATGACTGAAAAGGTGTAGACTGAAGCCAAGGCTTATTATTTGTAATAGTTTTGAACAAATGCGGTGGCTACAGTAAAAAAAAGTTGTATAGTGGAGGTTAGGGCTGGGCGATAAGACGATAGCAATAATTATCGCAATATAATTCTCCTCAATAGAAAGGTAAGAAAAATTTGATCAAATAATTTTCTGTGGTTACATAGCATAGTTGCGAAAGAGTGAGAAGTAAATGATTGTTGTCCCTGTAAACACTGGCGATGAATGAAAACCGCACTGTCTAACGGTGCCGGGGCACACACATACCTTGGCAATCGCATCATTAAAATGAATAATCCAGAAACACGCCGTAAAATCTGTTTAGCCATTTATTATTTTCTATATATATACAATATACAGCATCGCCATGGACCAAACTCATCATTTGTTTATCCAAAGTTTACCACAGCCACCACTTCCAGATTAGCGGACCCGAGAAAAGCGTAGCTGTCCCTTTCTTTGCCTGTGGATACGCCGCGCAGCCGCAGAGTGTATCGAAGGCAAAACCATTAAGTGGTTCATGTTAATTATGTTGGGTTGAATCAGTGTTGGTAGTGCATAACATAAGCGTGTATTATTGTGTGTGTGTGTGTGTGTGTGTGTGTGTGTGTGTGTGTGTGTGTGTGTGTGTGTGTGTGTCAATTATATAGAAATAATCAATATTTATTATGTAGTGGTGATCTGCCACATAATGTACATTTTTAAGGGACTTGATGAATGAAAGATGAAAGAATGTTATATTGCATAAAATTCATGTCATGTATGTATCCATTTACTAATATTTTACAAAGTTAGTAAATGGGCTGGCCTAATACTCAGCTTTTTAATGAAAGAAAAAAAGCCATTGGTATATCAGATCAGTATCAGCAGATACTTAAGATTGCAGTATCCAATTGGAATGGAAACAAAATGGTAGTATCCTGCCATTCCTACTTTTAACCACATTTAACCTTCTGGTTTCTTCAGCTATCACTCAGGAGCAAAAAATAGCCTTTAAACCTGACAGAAATAATGAATATATATATATATCGCGATAACATTTTTGGCCGTATCGCCCAGCCCTACTGGAGGTTATCTTGAAACAGTTTTTATTATATGTGCTTGTCTTTCTCGTGAGTGATGTTCCCTTCTCTTTCTCTTTTGCTCTTTTCACGGTGGCCGTTTCTCTTTGTGTGCAGGGTGGGGCCACACACGCACACACGCACCACGCTGTGGATGTGATGAGTTTGTCATGTCTCTTCTCTGACTGTGCTTCAATGGAGAGAATTGAAACACCTCTGATCTCAGCACTGTAACTTTTTTCTCTCACTTTCGCTCTTTTTGTCTCTCGCTTCCTCTGGGTGTGTTCCCTAATGCCTCCGACTTCCCTGCCCAAAAGAATGCCAACAAAGCAGGTGTTTGTCTGTCTTCAGGCTTTATCCTGTAATGGTATCCCCAAAGGATGGTACAATCTCCAATAGTCATGTTATTAGTCTCGACAAACGGCATTAAAAACCGATTTTGGGGTCACTAAGAACATTTGTTACATCACATCAGATCCGAAGTGTAAAAGTCCTGTATCCGGGGGAAACGAGCAAACTGGAGCACACTGGGTCTGCTGTCACAGGTCTCCGGCGATGCTATTGGCTCCAGCAGCATCCTTCTCTAGTGTAGTGGTGGTATCACAATGACTCTGCATTTTCTTAGCGCTCTCCTAATCTCCAAGTTATCGTAGCATTGTTGATTAACCAAATGCATACTGACAGTTGAGGAACACACACGCTCACGCTCCTGCTGTTTATACCCTATTCCCCCAATTGTGCGTAATTCAAATATGTGAGGATGAACGTGTTATTAATTCATATGGGGTGGCCCCGGGGTACACTAGGCCAGAGATGGCCGCTCACACTCCATTCTAACCCATCACTGCAGTCATGAGCCAGTCCCACTCACAGTCACCACCATCATCACCATCATGGATATCAGACGACCTGTTCCTGCACATAGACATATCATTTTGCCAATGAGGTTTACTATGCGTGTGTGCGGATGTTTGCATGTGTATGTGTGGATCCCATCATCCTGTCTAAACTGGCCTTCCCTCCCTCTGCTCAGGTGGAGGTAGTGACACGGACGGTGTCCTGCCCACCCATCGTCAAGCAGGTCCGAGACTCTCAGAGACTCCCCGTAAGTTCACCCTGCCAGCTGCCTGGGGGGGAGGGTGGGTGGGTGCAACCTGTCCACACACACACACACGCATACATGTCCACCAACCTGTGGACTGGTCACTGATGTGTTTTCTGCAAGCTCACAAGCAACGCCATCTGACCATTACGGCTATTTTTGAAGACGATAATTAAATGAAAATTTACCTTCACCCGGTTATTGTGCTTTCATCATCAGTCATTCCATTCAGAGGCACTGCTTCTGTGACAGCGGGCATTAAGGGTTACTGTTTGAATCAGGGTTGTAATGGGATCAGGGGTTGTGAAGGTCTGGGTTTAAATGAACACCGCTGGGCCATAATGTTCTGTTCTTAGGGGTTTTGGGAATGTGTGGACCTGTGCTTGTATTGTGTCAATTATAGTGTGTTCATTAATTCCGCATGGTGTGACTTAAGTGATTCAGTTCCTTGGGAATGCTTTTTTTAAAAATGTTTTGCTTTAATATTACACCTCCTTAATGTTGCTTCCACAGTTTGGATTTTTACCAATATAAGGGCTATTCTCCAGGTTATTTTCCCCTCCAGATTTTATTTTTATATATTCTGATATCCATATCATCTAATGTATAACCATTCTCTTTATCATTGCCCATATAAGGATTCCTGATGTATGAATGAAAGGCATGGAGCAATACACATAAGCTCCATACACTCCCCTGCTCAACTAGATTCCATACTGAGAAGTAAGAATGTCACAATACCTGTTGGTCAGCAGCAGTGAAATGTAGTCATTCTGAATACCTGATCAAATAAATCATGTTTTACAGAATTATTTATTAAAAACAAGCTGTGTGTTCAAACAAATGTAACTTTAAAATTAAGTGCACCAGAGCTTTTCTTTACACCCTGTGGTTTCATCACATCACAATCAGCTATTTCTCTGTGTGACTGGCTACGGCCAATACTACAGAAAGTACATCTAGGTTGTTGTTGTATTTATTATGACTTGGTCTCCAAGTATCTGGATATTGTGGCATCACTACTTTCCCCCATCATCCCTGAGCTCGCTAGGTTTTTCATACAGTTTCAAACCATCCCAAAACCTACTCTCCGTTTTCTCTGCTTGGGAACAGGGAAACTGAAACAGAATCAGATATACCGTCAACTAAATCGTTGAAATGATCTAGGCGCTTGACCTCATTAACCACCTAATGATAGGAACTCGCAAGAAAGTCGCTTGTCGGTTGAAGTTCCCTCATTCAAACTGAAAACGCTAGTGTTTTTTGTTAGAGGCCTAAGGCAGAGCGTGGAACAATGAGTGTTTACTTTTAATCATTTAAATGGTGGAACAACTGAGAGCCTTAGATGAGCACTTTGAAAGGAATCATGATCTATAATTATTGGGTTAACCTTATTTTTTTCTTAAATTGAACTAAACTTGTTAAGTTTATCTGCAAAAAAGCAGTTGGTTGTGTAGATTATTTTTATGAACATGACTACATCACTGCAAGGATTTCACATGTCTAAACTGGTCCTTAATGCCGTACCTGGTTGCTTTTTTAGAAACTAAAATCTAAAAAAACTAGAAATTGATTTTGTGGCACCAAAGCAAACCAGCTTGCATCTGTTTAACTGGGTCCGAAGGTGGGCTATTATGTTGTGGGTTACTTGAAGCCATGTTTTGTGTGTGGGCATGTGCACTTGAGGAAAAGGAAAGTCGGCCTAGGTATTGGGTAGTTTAATTTGATTACACTTGCACCATAGAAAGCGCTCTGCTGAAGTGTGTGTGTACACTTGCACCATAGAAAGCGCTCTGCTGAAGTGTGTGTGTGTGTGTGTGTGTGTGTGTGTGTGTGTGTGTGTGTGTGTGTGTGTGTGTGTGTGTGTGTGTGTGTGTGTGTGTGTGTGTGTGTGTGTGTGTGTGTGTGTGTGTGTGTGTGTGTGTGTGTGTGTGTGTGTGTGTCCCCCTCCCGGCAGCACATCATCTGTAACCGGCACAGTGACCAGTAAAATACTATTGTTTTTGAATAAACTCAGACTACAGAAACTGTTGTTTGGCGATGATACAGATAATGGTTAAAAACGTTCTGAAGTGTGCACTGAGAAGAACTGTGTTGCATGTCGCTTTGCATGTTAGCTCAGCTGCAGGGTTTAGGACTGGGCCGGGAGCCGTCTAAAAACAAAAAGCTGTTCTTACAAATCATTTATGATGGAACCAAAGGAAGGGCTTAGTAAAATTCCAGTTTCAGTACTCAAATTAATCGATTGTTAGAGCTTAATTTCTATTTTACATTGGCTTCAAGTTGACTAAGCTTTAACGATAGCTATTTGACCCCCCTTGATATTCATGATGCATTCTGATGAGTCCCAATATCCAGGAAATATCTGATTTAAAACAGCGTGTGTGCTTAGCACATGGCAATATCCTGCCATCCACCATTTGACTGGAAGTGCAACATCAGTGGATGCTGACTTTGAGATACTTGGCATTGTGCTTCACTGCTGAAAGACACTGAAAGCCCCATTTTTTGTTTTAATAAACGTGCCACACTAGCCACCGCTGAGGTCCAGCCTCAACACTATACCCTCCTGTCTTGTGTTCCAGTCTGCCCGTCTAAACCTGGGCCCCTCCCTCTGTGTTGAACCCTGTGCTCTTTCTCCAGCCCCCCAAGAGGACGGCGCTGAAGAAGGAGCCCAAGGAGAAGAAGGAGAGCATCGAGGAGAGCAAGGAGAACCTGAAGGCCAAGTCAGATGACTCTGGGGAGGAGAAGAACAGCGAGGAGGACTCTCAAAAGAATGGGCAGAAGAAAAAAGGTACATTTAAAGAAATTTAAAAAACGAGATGCTTTTTTTTGTCTTTAGGTTGTTTTAAATGGAGTTATCATTTGTTTAATGGATGTGCCACTGTAGCCCTATCTCTCGGATGTGCCACTGAAGCCCTATCTCTTGCACACACGCACACATGTACGTACCAGCAAATGTAAGCAATTTGCAAATTAAAGTTATACACCCAGATGTACATATATTTTTGATAGACACCACAGTTTCAAGTAAATTATGGTATTTTTGCTTTTTTAATCTCTTATTCCAAGGCAAGACAGTATATTAATGTTAAAACCAATGACATTATGTGGTACACTTGGCCTACATCGCTCCCTTGCCTAATGGATTGGATACGACCACTACCAAGCAGTACTTGCTTGGTAGCTTCTGAAACTTTGTTTTGACAAAAAATAGTGTTGTGGGAATGTTTCTAGAGCTACAACCTAAATACCTTCCAAAATGGAAAATAAAAATAAAAATAGACATTTTAGTGAAGCGGTAAGAAACGTCATATAATCAAACGTAGTTTTTTTTTGTACGCCCAAGTAGAAACCCAGCCAACAAATCAACGAAAGTTGTAAATGTGGGAAGTTGTTAACGGCACCTACAAACAAGCTGGGTTAAAGGGACGTTACACCAATTTTCGATATTTTAATGGTCTCCAAGTTGCCTAACAAAAGCCTACAAATTAAAAAACTGCTTATAAATGCGTTCTGTGGATTTTCATTCCCCGCAATGTCCCGGCAAATGGCTTTTCCCTGGGACTTCCGGGATTTAAAGGTTTGAGTTTGTTACAGCGGAGACGGCAGCAGGCAAATGTGCAACAGCGTGTTCAGAGACTCTCATTCAAGTAATAAAGTATCGCTGCATGGATGTTTGACAAATAGTTTTTCGGCTATGTTTATAAATGCAGTATTACCAATACTAAACCACTAATTGTTAGTTTAGTCGCGCACTTTCAGCGTCTCATTCGATGAATAAAGTAGCAATGCTTGTATAGCCTACATGCAGCATGGAAGTTTGCAAATAGGTTTATTTATGTAGTATTGCTGTTACTAAACTACCATTGTCAGAATTTACTCATGTAGTATTAGCGAAACCGAACCACAGCAAGCTCACAAAAATTGCGGTCTCGCATTTATACCGTGAAGACGAGGATTACAATGTCTGTGGCAGCTACAGAAGACGGTACAGACCAGTCCATGATACGATACAAACCCATCGGCTGATGTGGAAGCGGGACCTGGCACAATCTCCGTTATCAACTGTTACAGACCATGGATATATTATAGTTACACGGGCAGGATTGAAGGTCAACAAATGTGTTTCAAAGACTTTATTATTATCTGTATTGTTTGGCTCTTGGCTACCTCTTGGTCAGGCCTGAGAGCGTGCCAGTGCATGTGTGAAATGTGTAGCCCACTAGAGACGTCCGCAAAGGCTGACTCTTAGTTTTTTTCAAACTGAAGCCCAAAGCAAGTGGGAGGCCTTCAGTAAGAGTTGGGCTGGGAGTTGCCGTTAGCAGCAGTCAAAGGCTCGAACAGCCAAACTAGTAAGTGGGTGTTTTCTGACCTTCAGAACAGGATCACATTCTCTAGAGGGAAAAAAGAGATTTACTCTCCTGTTCTCCATGTTTTTACTCTTGGACTTCTACAGTTTCTTGCTTTCTTTCTCTCAGTCTCTCTCGCTGTGCATCTCTGTCTCTCGAACTACACAGTCAGCAGATAAGCACATGGCCACGTCATTTTAATTCTTCTCTTGCTTGTGGCTTCCTCATGGTCTCTGTGCACACTCCCACACAGCCAGACCCGCTCTCGGCAAGCAGAGCGCTGGCTCACCCTGCTGGCCAGTACATGAACTGCAGCAGGCGGGGCTATGTAGTTGATGCAATTTTATATCATGCCATATCATATCAATGCCATCAAACGTCTGACCAGATGAGACTTTAGGAGCACAACTGCTACATCTTCCACAAACACTAACGACAATGTCTTGATGCCTTAGCGACACATACAGAAACATTGTACAACATTATTGTAACCGTAATGGTAGAACTGGCATAGTATTAGGGCACAAACATGCTGTGAAAGTGATGAGTTTCTCATGTCTCTTCTCTGACTAAACACCAATGGAGAGAACATAAAACACCTGATCTCGGCATTTAACTACAACATGTCAGTCGTTTTACATTACATTGTCATTTTGTAATGTAATGTAAAGCCCCAAAGTGACCATGGTACATTGGTGGCCCATTGAGTTCATTTGTACAGTGTTGCAAACTGTTCTCCAAAAGTACACTTCTCTAAATGAATGAAAACGTTCCATGCTTGTGTGTGTCTCCTGACCGACCAGGCCCCAAACACAAGTGGGTCCCGCTGATGATCGAGGTGAAGTCGGAGGGCCCCCGGGAGCGTTCGGCCTCCAGGAACAACAGCAGGCAGAACGAGAACCCCCGCATGCCTCCCAATGCCAGGAATGACCTCCGAGGTCAGTATGGAGGTCATCGCTTGGGGAAGCCATGCTGTCAAATGACACGATAAGAGATGATGTTGGAAAGATGTGCACAGTGCATTTTACTTGGAAAAACTGGCAGTCATTGTTTAAACACTGAACGCTGTTTAAATTAATTTAACTAATCCTAATACGCAGGCTAAAGCAAACATGTTTGTGTACATTGTTGGTTTTAATGGTTTTAAACAAATATATAATATAATATACAGTGTATTTAGCCCATTTTGACATAATTGTCGTTTGAATTAGAATTTTGTGTGGTGTTCTTGAGAAAATAGCGTATAGTGTGTGTGTTGTCGTTTTAATTCTGTGTATTACACTTTGTAAAAGGTGTGTGTGTGTGTGTGTGTGTGTGTGTCCCCGCTGTGGATATGAGTTTCTCATGTCGCTTCTCTTACTGTACTGCAATGGAGCAGTGAAACCACATGTGCACACACACGCAACCTTGGCTGATGCCGTTGTGGGAGGGTGTGAGATGTTTGGAACTTAAATATCTCTCTCTCAGATTGGCACAGTCAGAAGTACGAGCGGGAGTGGCGTGATGACCATGACGAGGTGTCGAGCGTGAAGAGCGAGGGCACGCCATTCCGTGGCGGGTTCAGAGGTCGCGGCCGTGGCAGAGGAAGAGGCCGAGGGCGGGGCAGAGGCGGAAGAGGTATGTTTCTTATGTGGAGCATGTATGCACACAAACACCTATAGTACTAACATCAAAACCGAGAGATCAAAACTGTGAGAGAAAAACAGAACCAGATTATCTGGTTAACAGCGGATATAAAGTCTAAAAAAAGCTGTTGCTAAACAGTGCATGTCGGTAGAAGCTGTCGGAGGGAGATAGGAAAGCATCGAATTGAGGAAACTAAATGCGCTGAATCATTTGGCAGTTTTTAATTGCTACCCTAACACGGGTGACGCCGGGCCTCACGACGATGTCATGGTGACAAATAAAAAAAATTAATTAGGGCCTGCAGTCACAGCTCCAACTAGATTGACGACACGAGAAACCGTGTGAATAGTACAGTAATGACAGCATTAGCATATTAAGGACACAAACATGCTGTGAAAGTGATGAGTTTCTCATGTCTCTTCTCTGACTAAACACCAATGGAGAGAACATTAAACACCTCTGATCTCAGCATTAAACTACAACACGTCACTCACTCATTAGGTTTGCAATGAGAAACTGTTGTTTACAGTTGAAACTGTCATTACTATCACCAAAGTTACTTTCTGACTAGTTAGAAGTAAAGTAAAAAGAAAAAGTATTTTATCTCTCAGTCTTAAAAGAAAGGGAAAATTCAAAAGGAGAGCATGAGGAAGAGAAAATTAACTCCATCCCTGTTCCTTTTGCTTTCTTCTTGGTATAACATTAACTCTGCTTACCTCTTCAGCTCATCTGTTTCAATTTAAGCACACATGCGCTCACACACGCTGTATTTCTTTTGGCCTATGAATCACATGGGAATGGCTTACATTTATAGTTGTGCTAATAGTTTGACCACCATTTCTACGTTTTACTGTATCTGGAATAGTTTCTTTGGGACATTTTTTTGCACTTGTTTTAGTTATTTTGCCTTTCATCCTCAAAATCTATCGATACGATAGTGGGTTTAATTGTGAGTTTTGGAAGGAAGCATGAAGGCCATAAGTCTTCCTCCTGTGTTTCATCTGTTGCAATATCTTCTACTTCTATACTTTGGGTCCGAGACCACGGCCGCACACCTTCTCAACACACTTGTCTGTCCATCTCCATCCCTACACCAAGGTCACTATGACCACCACTATGGCTACAAGGCCTACGACGTGAAGGACGGCGCCTATGGCCAGAAGTTCAACAGCACGGTGACCTACTACTACGACAACATGAGCAGTAACGACCTGTACACTGTCGACCATGACCTGCTCAAGGACTACATCAAGCGGCAGATGTGAGTTCCGTTTGTCCGGTAACAAACTAATTGCCAATCTTCATGAGTGCTGTTTGCGTAGCAACAGAGCCAACTAGAATTATGTGTCTAGAAATAAGCCAAGTAGAGCTGTTGCGATGGCCATGTAATCTTTATCTAGTTGTGTTGTGCGTACTTGTAAACTAACTAGAATCATGATGAAAATTGTTTGTGTAGAAAAGTTAGAAGTTGTGTAGAAAGGTCGTACTCACAAAAAGGTTAAGGACCACTGGTCTAGAAACTAGCTAAATAGAATCCCCTTGTCTTTGTCTAGAAATAAACTAAATAGAATCCCCACATGTTTGTCTAGAAACTAACTAAATAGAATCCCCACGCGTTTGTCTAGAAATAAACTAAATAGAATCCCCTTGTGTTTGTCTAGAATAAACTAAATAGAATCCCCATGTGTTTGTCTAGAAACAAATTAAATAGAATCCCCATGTGTTTGTCTAGAAACAAGTTAACTAGAATCCTCATAACACTTGTGTATGTTTCATGAGAGCAGAGGGGCATTCGGAGGCCGAATGGTTCTTAGAAATGTAAGCTTGTACTTATAGGCCGATGAGGACAATGTCTGCCTTGTATGTGTAGCCCAGTGGTGCATAAATATAGAGACATGCATATGTTTTCCTGTCCCATCTCTACATTTTGGAAGTCATGCCAAATAACTGTCTGTTGTTAGTCAGGGGCCCCATGGAAGTTCTTGAGTTACTTTAAAAACAGTGTTGCCGCCCCATTGCCTTATGTTCTGACCCGGTTCACTTTTGTCTTCTATACTGCAATGTTTTAAAATGACGGTGTTGCAGAAATCATGGTATCAAATGAGGTCCAAAGAAATTTGCTGAAGTCCAATACATCAAGACGAGCAGTTGCTAGACAGTGTCTTATCTATTCTTCCCTTTTATGTCCCTCAAAGCTAGTTCTCTTTCGGAGAAAATAAAATAGTTTTGACATTTTGCACAAAGAACATGAGGAAAAGCTCGAATCAAGTCAACCAACCAATAGCACAGTTGAAATTCAGTTGAAACTGTGCTAAATGTATCACCAGATTGTGTTATTGCAAGAAACACTCAATTCCCGGATGCACTTTTTGTTCTTTTAAAATACAATCCCTAACATCTCTTCTCTGTCCTCCTTGTACTCCAGCGAGTACTACTTCAGCCTGGACAACCTTGAGCGGGACTTCTTCCTGCGGAGGAAGATGGACCAGGAAGGCTTCCTGCCCATCGGACTCATCGCCAGCTTCCACCGCGTGCAGGCCCTCACCACCGACCTCAGCCTCATCCTTGAGGTAAGCAGGGAGAGCTGTAAGAGGTGCTGAAGCAACGCAGGTAGCCAGTCACAGCTTGGCTATGGGAAGGTTGCAGAAGCACCTCTAGATCAGTATCCTCTGATGGCTATGAGATGCTTCTTTTGTGGTTGGCCAAGGGATTAAGTACATTTTTTGACGACGGTCTCCGAAAGATGCTTTCACTTCCTTTTGATGTGTACTTAAACATCCCCAATAAAACAGTGACACAGATTTACTCAGGCTCAACAATGTGATCTGTATTGAAATCAGCGAACAGGCTTTTCGTTGATGGCACACACTTCCATTGTTGTCCAAAATAACATTAAAACTAAGAATTTGCATGCTTGGGGTTTTGCTTCCTTTGTTTCGTTTGTTTATTTGCTTTTGCTGGGTATTAGCCATAGGTTTGGCTTTAAATTTGAATGGGAAATAATTATTTTATTTAGAACAAGAACTGGCCATCATATGGCTGAGCTCTGACTTCCAATAAAAACACTTCTTGCTGTGTTTAAATGTGGCAAGTCATATTTGTAGTCCCATAAATATAGCAGTAAATAACCAGTGAAATATGGAAACCTCATCCTTACGCTATCTTTGGACAGTATTTTCCACATACTACTACTCTGCTGTTGCATGACTGGACTTAAACTTGAGAAAAGCACACAGAAGCCTGGTTCCTCTGTGCCCTTCACAGGCCTTGAAGGACAGCAAGGAGGTAGAGATCATCGACTTGAAGATCCGCCGCAAGGAGGACCCAGAGAAATGGCCGTTACCAGGCCTGGCCATGTCGGACACCGCCCAGACGGACTTCTCCCAGCTCATCAACTGTCCTGAGTTTGTTCCCCGCCAGCCGATGGAGCAACCCACAGGTAAGCGGTCTCACTGCCTCAGGCAGACGATAAAGATCATTGAGGACAAAAACCCACTAGGTTCCACAGTGGCTTTTCCCCCAACTTCAGTCAGAACTCTACATGCCTCAGGGGGACCCACACACACTTTGTTTACAATTGTGTATATATATCGGTATCATCCAGTTAAATGTTCATTGTCTATGTTTTATACGTGTACTGGGGGTGGGTTGTTGTGCACCCAGAGATGAACCGCAAAGCAGTTACCACAGTCCCTGGTTGTGTGAAAATAGTTTCTTGTATCTTGTTGTATCTTGTACCGAACAAGGGACATTATTATTTCACATACCGGCTCATAAATAATGACCTCATTCTTAGTACATTGATTGTTATCTGTCATTGTAAAAAGTAATTTAATTCACATTAAAAACCGGTTTGTGAACGCACCCTGTGGAGCACATAGTTTGACACGATGAGGCATTTTCAGTGGAGCCCTGGTATAAGAAAGCACTGTCAAATAAACAATGAAAAAATATATAGCGTCCTCTGGTGGCTCAGCTGTGTTACTACTTCTCACTAGTAAACAATGCACGTAGAGAAAACATTTGCATTGCAGTTGCAACCGACCAATCCTCAAGTATAACTGGTTTGCGGTCCCATCAATGCCTTCTGGCTAAGACTTGACCTGTAGTGTTACATTATTGTTATTGTGTTAGCTTGAGTTCCCTGTGGTAGACCTCGCTTTTTTTTCTCCCCTTCCTCAGGCTCTTCCAGGGCTTCCGGAGGCGCTAGAAAGCAGCTCAAGACAGAGCCGGACATCTCCAACCTGAAGACCATGCCCAAGGGCCTCTCCGCCAGCCTGCCAGACCTGGACTCTGAGTCCTGGATCGAAGTCAAGAAGAGGCCCAGGCCCTCCCCAGCTAGACCCAAGGTCAGTGGTTGTCCTGCGGTTCATCCAAGCCTCCCCGACACTGGGCTGTTGGCTGATCAATCCATATGTAATTAATCTGATGGTTTCAAGCTACCAGAAGGTGCTCTTGAGTTAGTATAGGTTGTATACTATATCAATAAGCTTTAGCCAATGTTATTATTTTCTAAGGGAGCATGGCTATGAACTGTCCATGATTTATCATGGTCACGTGATCATCCTGATTGGTTGTCACGTGATCACCATGCTGTGTCAACGTTCATGATGCATGTCATCATTTTTAAAGGGGCAGTGAACCCGAAATATATATATATTTTTTTTTTTTAAAGCATCATTAAAGTTTGGTAGAGGTTTGGGTTGTGTAGTTACCTTGCCATGATGTAACTCCAAATATTGGCGATATCTTCAATAGTTGCTCCGTAGATTCAAACTTGATAATCCAAAATAGTTGTTTTTTTCTCTCCCCATTGATGGCGAAACATGTCTCAAAGTCACACTTTTAGCACACAAACGAAGGCAAACTAAACGGATTCTGCCAATGTATAAAATAACAAAACCCAATTCAGCGTTTCTTGGAAATAAAATTGTCAACTTTGTGTTGACTTTACTATTTGAATTAGGAAGATGATCCGGTAGTTAGCTTCCGACACCGAATGTTTATTATATATACATATGCCCCTTCACTAGCACGAGTTGAGAGACTGTTTATGTATTGAGTATATCTGTGGCGAGGGGTTGAAGTAAATAGTACCTTTACCAGTCATTGTAAACACTTAAAAACACGAAAAAAGAATGCTGAATCAGGTTTTGTTATTATAAACACTATTTAATTTTTTTAAATCTATGGAGTACTAGCTTAAAATTAAGTATCACAAAGTTGGCATGGGCCGTAACCATGGGGATAACAAACCCCCCCCCCCCTCCTTCCTAGAACTCTTACATTTTTTTAAATCTGTGTTTGAATTCCAGATGAAACAGGGAGTTCACTGACACTAAGTTATGTCTGTTCACACAACAAATTAGGGATGCATCGATACAACACTTGTATCTGAGTTGTCGCCATACAAAATTGCAGATACAAAGAGAAATATTGCAATATTTTAGACCAACCATTGCTCCGAAGGACACTCATTTGTTGAAAAGCGGACTCCTGATCCCTCCCCTTTTGGGTTACCCCCTCACCTGTTAACGCATGTGCCTTTTTGTTTATTTGCCCCACCCCCTCCACGTTTTCCTTCACTCCCCCCCCTCAATGCTCCTTTTACCCTTCCTTCCACGCACCCACCCACTCCTCCACTGCATCTTCGCTCCTCTGACCGTTTGTCGGTTGACTGACGTAGACCCCCTCGTTGCAGAAGGAGAAGGAGGAGATGGCACGCTCCCCTCTGCCCTCCCCCACCACTCCAGTGAACAAGGTACGCTCACCGTTTTTAGTTACTTACTTATTTATTTCTTCTCTGCCATAATACAGGCTATGACTGGGCTTTCACGGTACATTGATTGGCGATATTTACTAATATCTCTCTACATTTGTTCAAACTAAATAAAAACTGCACTAAAAGTGACACTAGGAAGTGGTTAGGGATAGTAAATGGTAGCTTGTAGAGTTGTGTGTAAAGGAAGCCTGTGTGGCACTGATGAAATAAAAAAAAAACATGTCAGGTTTGGAATAAGTTTACACACCTATGTGCTGCCTTAAAATGAATGGAAACACTTGATTCTCCCCCCACCAGGAGGGCGGCATGGAGCAGGATGAGCCTGAGGAGCTGGACTTCATGTTCGATGAGGAGATGGAGCAGATGGATGGCCGGCGCAACACCTTCACCGACTGGTCGGACGAGGACTCGGACTGCGAGATCGACGACCACGATGTCAACAAGATCCTCATCGTGACGCAGACACCGCCCTACCTGCGCAAGCACCCGGGCGGCGACCGCACCGGACAGTACACCTCGCGCTCCAAGCTGACCACCGAGCTGGTCAAGGTGATCAACGACGGCCTCTTCTACTATGAGCAGGACCTTTGGGACGACCCGTGCGACCCCGAATATGCCACCATCAAGGTGAGGTCACACACCCCCCTCGACTGTTGCCTGGTGTCTAAAGAAATAGAATCATCCATCTACCCCTGTTGAGATCATTCACTGCAAAGCATTTTCTGTTTCTTTCTTCTTATTGTTGCTGTATGTGAAAGATATAGAATAGTATAAAAGTACCAAATATACTCTTTCTTGTTAGGGCAGACATTCATGTTAGGGCACGGACAAGAAAAGGAGCATTTGATGCCATAGTGACAATACCCTGGGTTTATAAAGGTAAAAAAATGATATACAGTAGTACCAAACCGAAAACTAGGCATGGACTGATCCAATACTGGGGATCGGTATCTGTGGGATACTGACTTAATATGTGGTATCGTGGCTGGAGTCTATGCCTAGTTCCGATACTCATCCTTTTTTTTTTCTCACCCAACTTATGTTGCAAAATCAAAGCTGCTGTTCAGCCGAAAGAGAGTAATACAATAGTATTTATATTTTGTAAAGTAATTGTCAATTCAAAGCTGACTTTTGAATGTGTGGCAGATCCACAGGATCACTACCACTAATGCACACATCATTTCTCACCATTCATAAGTCATACTGTCTAACCGGTGTATGCGGGTGCACACACGTAAGCTCGCGATCGCATCATTTTCATCAATAATTCAGATACACACCGAAAAAGAAGTAACCATTTATTATTTTCTATATATACAATATACAGCATGACCATTGACTAAACTAATTTGTTTAATTAACTAATTTGTTTAATTAGTTTAGTTTACTGCAGCCATCACTTCCGGGTTAGCGGACCCAAGAAAAGCGTAGCTTTCCCTTTCTACCTGTGCATATGGATACGTGCATCAGCAGAGCGTATCTCTAATGGATATGTTGATGACACGTAGTGGTGATTTGGCGTAAAGGTGGGAACCAATGTTTAGTGTGACAACTCATTCAGAAGCACATGGGAGTTATTTTTGGCAAAACCATTTAGTGGTTAATGTTAATTATGTTAAATCTGTGTTGGTAGTGCACAATGTAAGTTTGTATTATGTTGTATATGTGTGTATATATGTTTTGTGTCAATTGTATGAGTAAGTACATACTTTATTAATCACCAAAGGGGAAATTCGGTTGCCACAACAGTATAGTGAGAGAAAAAGGAAATAAAATAAAGTGTTATCGTGCCATCCCTACCGAAAACTGTGACCAAATACCGTGAAACCAACTGAACTGTGACTCACCTGAACCATTTCACCCCGAGTATCTAGAAATGCCTACTTGTGTCATGGTTATTCATTTACAAGGACAGAAACTATTACAAATGAACATATCAGAATAAAATCTTAAACGCATGTCCAAATAGGGGACCAAAGTGTATGTCTACTAGTTTGTAAAATATCCACATATATTTTGAATATATGTTGGAGGGCCAAAAGGTTGCCTTGAAAGTCTTCTGTCTCCTAGAAAACACTCTACTATTAGGCCAACGGAACTAGAAATCCATAATCCAGGGCAGTTCTCTTCTGACAGCTTCCACACTGTGGCTCGTTCTTTAAGTGTAGGTGTTTCTGTCCAGGGCTAGATGACCTATTATTCTCTGACCTGTGTTTTTTTTTTATTATTATTATTCTGGATATGACAAAAGCAGCCGAAAGCTCCTGTCCTGGAAAGACTGTTTTTTGTTGTTGTTGTTTGTTCTTTTGTTGTCACTGGTGGCCTGCTGGGCGCATTGTTGGGTCCCTTCTCTTTGTGCGGGAGCGTCCATGTGACCCCCTGGCTCCAGCGCCGCATGGAAGCCGCAGTGTTGTTGATAAATAAACCTGGGGGGTACTGAGCCGCCGCCGCCTACTTCTTGGGGTCCAGTAGTGGGGGCTTCTCGGGAGAGAGAGACGCAGACAAGATACATTCTCACGCATATCAGGACAGCCCCACCAATATGGAGGACTCAGTGAGTGTTGCCTTAAGACCAGGACGTTTTTAGAACACAGTGGGGGAAAAAAAACATCTTGTGTGCATTTCTAATATTTTGTTGGCGTAGTTGGTTTGAGACTAAAGTGTCGTTGGTGTAGGTCTGGTTGTTGTAGTAAAGGAATTAGTTGGAACATAATTGCCCATAGTAGTGTAGTACATCTGAAATAACGTTAGGGGCCCAGCTGAACTTATTTTTTGAGGAATGTTCAGGGCACCCGCTTTGTTGAGATTGGTCAGGTCTTCAGTTGGTCACTGGTTTCAGAGTAGAGGACTTGGAGAAGCGTGGCAACATGAAACTGAAAAGTGTTTTTCTGACAGCCATGTTCTGCTGTTGTATCTTCATATCCAAACTCCTCCAGAAAAGGTCTGTCACAGAGCTTTTTACGTCTACACTTTTGGTTTGTTGACATTTTTTTGGTTTCTGTTCATCCATCAAGCTTGTTTATCTATATACTTTTAGTGTAGATATTTACTAGTGTTGCTATCACTTTATTGTAGGTGGAATTTCTTTCTATGTCTACCGCAATTGTTAGTAGTGGTTTGCTTTTGTTTTTTTTGCATCTAGTTTATCTATGAACGGATGTGTATAATTAGTTTCACTATGTATTAATGTATTCATATTGAATGTTGTGTGTTTTGCAGCAAGAGGTGGAGAACTTCAAGAAAGTCCACCTGATCAGCCGGGAAGAGTTTGACTGTTTGACCCCGGAACCCCCTGTTGACCCCAACCAAGAAGTCCCCCCTGGCCCCCCAAAACCCCAGCAGAGTAAGTCCTTCATGTGTGTGGGTGTCTGTGTGATAGTGTGAGACCCCACAATGGATCCTGGAACCATGATCAGGAAATGTGTTTCTTAAGAATATAAATCGATGGATGGATCTTAAAAAAAAACTAGAAATGGAAGAGAAATGGATTCTGACACCGTTAACCCGGACTGGTTCTCTGTTGATTTGGATAAAGGAGATGAAGTATGTTTGTAGTGATTGTTCTCTGTCCCACAGTCCCCACAGACGCCCTGGCCAACAAGCTGTTTGGTGCACCGGAGCCCTCCGCTATCGCACGCTCACTCCCCACCACCGTGCCCGACTCGCCCAACTACCGCAGCGCTCGCACGCCTCGGACACCCCGCACACCCCACCGCAAGGACTCCACCATGACGCCACGCTTCTACCCCGTGGTCAAGGAGAGCCGGCCCGTCGATGCCAAGGTGAGGGTTTATCTGCTTTTAATTTGGTTCTACGACTTCCAATGCCACAGCTTAGCTTCAAACCCTCTTTAGGGAAGTGGGAGGCTTATGTAGGTGAGAAATGTCAGAGGAAGTGATTGTGCTTATAGGGAAAACAACAGTCTCTAGCCTAGTCACAGCGGCATTAGCTACCTTAAGTATAAGAATATCAGTATAAGAATCAAGTATTATCAACTGTATTAGTTGCTTTCATCATTACCTGCTGCTAAACATCCCCCCATTGCTTCTCCAGACCCCCAGGAAGAGGAAGACCCGACACAGTTCCAACCCCCCCATGGAGTGCCACGTGGGCTGGGTGATGGACTCCCGGGAGCACCGCTCCCGCACAGCCTCCGTCAGGTAAGAGAAGCATCCCTTTGGGTTTGTACCCACGATGCACTGCACCACAGCAGGCCAGAGTTTGGCTGACGTGGTCTGTTTGTCCCTGTTGGACTCCTAGGTAAGAACAGTCACCGCAGACGATAATACCAACTGTTGAAATGGAAAACAATCAAAATGTGTAAAAAAAAAAACAACGCAAGTTGAAATGCCCGCCCACGAAGGCGACGGCGAAGCCTGCAGTTCGTAGAACCGCCATCCTAACCCAGCTTCACCAGATGGAAGATGCTTCCAGCGATATGATAGCACCAACGTGAAATATAACTGTTCTGTCTGTATATATTTTATGGTATAGGTAGGCCTATACCAAATATATGAAATGTCTCTCAAACAAATGTCTCTCAAATTGTAGCTACAATATATAGGCCCAACACTAAATACAATAACTGCATTCTTATGTCTGAGCTTTAAGTGCAGTTGTTAGCATTGTTTAGAGAAAGTATGCCCTCCAGTTTGTTCAATACTGCCGCGATATCTGATTTAACTGACCGTTCCACATCGGCAGCAGCCATCTCAGTTGTTTACGAAAATGCCTCAACGCCGCTCCTCTGTACAGTCATCGTATCAAACCCGCCCCATATTAGATCAATCACGGTTGTGATTGACCCGACCGTTTCCAGGACTGATGGAATTCAGTTTGAACGGGAGGGTGGCCAGACCTATCTGCCAGAGCATTTAAAACATGAGCTCGCAGATTCGTCTGGTTCCCAGGCTAGTTTTCAATAGCTTGATCCGTTATTATTTGTTTGTTCCTATAACTATATAGGCATAATTAAAAAGGTTAATGAAGGTTTAGATAGAAGCGCACCGCTACAGCCGTTCTGTCTGGGGAGTAGTCCTAATATCTACTAAACTTGGTAGGACTAATAGGCTACATTGCGTGACTTATAGTTCTGATCGTCACTGATAGGCCTATGTGACTTGATAAATATATAGATCTTCCAAATGCAAGACACAGCTTGAGATTAAACTAATGTCTGTCAGTCTAATGTCTTTAATTAGCGCTGTCATGGTCCGACGTGGAAATAGGTGGACATGGAAATAGGCGGTGCTGGGTTTGGTTGTCCTCGCGTGATCGGCCCTCACACGTGTGTACCATTGAAGCACTGGTAGTCGCACGGCAGTAGCACTCTCGCACGTTTTAGCCCTTGTACGGTTGGGTGCACACGCTAATATATGGCAACCATTTTGACAACTACAAGTCAGTTGCCAGCCAAGCTAACATTTTTAAAGGTCGCGCCTGGGTCATTAAAAAGACAGTAAATGGAGAGAAATTGAGTAAACAATGCCTTAAAGTTAGACGCTGGACATTTAATGTTGTCTTCAGGAGAATCTACATTAGGAAATCAGATATATGTACCGATTGAATTCGCTCACTGATGGGCCCTATGTTTGGAAGGAAGGCTTTTACGTTTATATAGTGAACTTGCTTCTGACAAGAAGTCGTTCTAACTTCCATCCCCCTCCTGCTCAGCTCTAACGCCAGCCCCTCTGAGGGAACCCCTGCCTTGGGCAACATCGGCTGCACTCCCCAGTCGCTGCCCAAGTTCCAGCACCCCTCTCATGAGCTGCTCAAGGAGAACGGTTTCACGCAACACGTTTACCACAAATACCGCAGACGATGTCTAAATGGTACCGTTTACACCCACCCACTCACACACAGTCTCGCAAAGTCACAATTCAGATTGTTTCTTAGACTGCTGTACTTTCAGAGTGCACAGATTTAGGTCTCATTCATTAACTACTATTACCATATCAGAAAACATAAGATAATTGTATTAATCCTAGACAGGGAATTGAGCAATATACACAATTATGGTAAATACTTTACTAATATAATAATATACTTTATTATTAATGACCCCTCTCTCTGTCGTCGTCCAATCGCAGAGCGGAAGCGCCTGGGAATCGGCCAATCGCAGGAGATGAACACGCTGTTCCGCTTCTGGTCCTTCTTCCTGAGGGATCACTTCAACAGGAAGATGTACGAGGAGTTCAAGCAGCTGGTGGTGGAAGACGGAAAGGAGGGCTACAGGTGGGCTTAATTCTCACTACAGGCCCACTTATGGACATTTATAGAATCCACCAATGGATGGATGGGAACTTGACTCATCCTCCCCCGAGGGGACATTTGGTTGTGACAGCAGCACACAATGACAAAATATACTAAATTAAAACCAAATGTATCTTTCAATGTGCATTGTAAGATTTTTTCTATTACATTTCAATTAAGACTGCCGCGAAAAATGCGTCGGCGTCAATATTTATCACCGTTTTTTTGGTTATTTAATCAATATAAAAAAATATGTATTCTAAAACACAATTTGTTCAATTAAATTCGTTATAATAAATGTGTTACTTCAATATCACTACGTAATTGCTGCGTTCACTTCAGTCGCTTCATTATTAGAAGGGAGAGCCATTGTGGCTGCTACATACGCTCATTATTAAAGTCATAATCACTCGTTTGCCTGCTACCTTCGATTTTTCAATGAATGATTAGAACATGTTTAGGCTAGAATCTGGGCTTATTCTACGTTGATTGACAGTGTGCACGTTGGGCTTATTGGATGTATACCTCATCTAATTATTTTATTTCTTCCATTACGTTTAGCATATGTCTTTCTGTAGGGAATGTCATTTATGTAACGTTTGAATAATTGTGATCAATATAATTAAAGGAACATGGGGATAGGGAATATTACTATATCTTACATTAAGTATTACATAAATGATGATATATTAGTTTTTCTCATTTCTCGCTCTGTCAAAGGCAAAGCCATCTGAATGAATTGTATGCATTTTTGGATGAAAATTAATCGTTTAGATTAATCGCTAAAATAATTGATAGATTAATCGATAGTGGCAGACCTAATTTCAATGCAATGCAATAGCATCTCTCCATCTATCCTCCTCCTTGATAATTGTACTGTAATTCATGTTGTGTAGTTAAACTGCTATTTGAATTGGTGTTGCTGCCGTAGCTCAGTAGGTGTAGACTAGGTTTTGTCTGCCAACTGGTGGGGTTGCGTGTTTGCTCTACACTTCATCCAGGCTGAACTGTCCTTGAGCAAGACACCTGTATATATGTGAGTGGCTGAAGAGTTGAGCTGATACGACATGCTGTTATGTGCATTGCAGGTACGGTCTGGAGTGCTTGTTCAGGTACTTCAGCTACGGCCTGGAGAGAAAGTTCCGTCCTGACATCTTCAAGGACTTCCAGGAGGAGACCATGAAGGACTATGAAGCTGGTGAGATGGCGCTGGACAATGTGCACGTTGTAAAAAAATAAAAAAAGGTTAACAGTTGTGAGTACGGTGAGCTTGACTTTGACTTTTCTGTCTGTTCTTCCTGTTTCCAGGCCAGCTTTATGGTCTGGAGAAGTTCTGGGCCTTCCTGAAGTACTCTAAAGCCAAGAGTATGGAGATTGACCCCAAGCTGCAGGAGTACCTGAGCAAGTTCAAGCGCCTGGAAGACTTCAGAATTGATGTGAGTGGAAGGTTCTGCTTACCGCTTTGTTCTGTTGTTATCGAGTGTTCTTCTTTTTGCACATTGTTACTTTGCTATGGTTGGATCTGATGAATAAAAAATACATATAAAAAAACCCTCTCCCAATCTCACACCACCATAACCTCTGGTTCCAGCCCCCCATGGAGGACGGAGGCCGCCGGAGACACTCATCCAGCGGCGGGGACGGACGCCGCCGCCACTCCTCCCAGACCTCCAGCCGCCCCCACAGCCAAGCCAGCTCGGGCCCCTCGGCCGCCCCGCGCCTCGCCACCGCCACCAAGGACGATGCCAAAAACGCCAGCTTGAAAGATCCCCCCACCACCACCGCAGAGGACAACAAGGCTGTAAAGTAACTCTGCAGACACCCCCAGGCCATGATCCAGACCCATTTCCACCAGATCCTGGTCGCCATCAGGGATTTCAAAGTCACGGAGAGATGGAGGGGGAAGGGGGGCGTGTCCAACCCTACATGCAAGCCGAACCTTTTAGTTTTTATTTCGTTTTAATTTGTTTTACGAAATCCCTGTCATCACTTTTTGAATCTGATGAAGAGGAAAAAATATGCCATTTGGTTTTTAGTTTGGAGAGGCAGTCGGTGTTTATGAGCTGACTGGTCAGTCATGGCTCGTTTTTATTTTGGGGCAGGGGGAAGGGGGAAAAAATGGCAGATTTATCAGTAATTTTTTGTGCTCTTGGGGGTAAGCATTTTTTTCCTTTTCTTACGGACTGACTAAATCAAATGGACCTCCCTCCTGTTCAGTAAACCCCCCCACCTCATTTGTTTTGGATTGGACTTTCCTAATGGCTGGTAAACCTTGAATCCTCACCACCATCGCTTATATGGTTGGTGCTTCTTTCAAACAAGGGATCGGATTGGAAACCTGGAAATATTATTAAAAAAAATATTTTATTTAGCATTTAGGGCTGGACATTAAAATTGGAAAACAATTATAAAATCCAATCAAGATGAGGAAAAAAAAGACTATGAATCCCTCAGTTTGAAAGTGATCGTTAAAAAGTTGCCTTATTTAAATGGTTTTACTGCTTATAACTTGCCCGCCACCTTAACGTCAGTTGTACAGCATCAAAATGGCCGATCACGCAATATCAGTCACCACTCCTAACAGTGGCCACTAGGTGACACCCTTTTTACCTAGGGAAAAAAACCCTGACAACAAAACCCTCTCTCATGCTCCTGCTGTGACCTTTCCTTTTGAAAACCGTCTTCCAAGTATCACATGGTCTGTTACAAACCCTGTCCCTTCCCCTGTGGTTCCCAGTCTTCAAATCGTATAGCTTCTTGTGCTAAAACGTCTCACAGGCTTGGGAATTGGCATACCAACCACTGCACACTTGTCATAACAGCCCACCACCCCCTCATGGACAGTCTGTAGCCAACCATCCATCCATCCGTTTGACATCCATCCATGCATCCATCCATTGACGACCACCAGAGGCTGAATGACTGGAATCACCAAACTGGGTTAACTTGAAATAATAATCACAGGCTTTGGAGGAGTTGGTGCTCTCTCTTGGGAGAGGGGGGGGGGGGGGGACTGTTTGACGGGCCGTAACCGGAGCTTGGTGCTTTTAAGAAGAGTTCCACGGCGCCTTTACAGCGACACGCGCGCTTGGGCAGGAAGCGGTCTGTCTTGACCTCACACGATCGCCACCTCTTTCCCCGCCGAAAACGCCTACGCCGGACACTCACAGGCACATGGGAATGCGTCCTAGGAAACGCAGTGATACAAACGCACGCAAACACATACACGTCAGATGCCAATGCATCTTTTTGTTTTCGTTGCCTCAGCGGGGGAAACGTTTTAGGTTTTTTTTCGAGAAAATCCTGCAACCAGTGGACCATGGCTGGTTTTGCCGGTTTTTACACACTTTGTTAAAATCAGAGTGAGCCGATGTTTCTTTATTCAGCTCGAGTGCGGATGATATCAACTAGAGGAGTGGTTTATCTTTATTTTATTTTTTTCCTCCACTAATGTAAATGTGAATATGCCAGATGAAGAGAAGTGGCCGTGGCTCCCTGCTACTCGTTGTATTGTTTATAGAACAGATGACTATATATCGCCTTACACGTTTACCGGCTCTTCTTTTTAAAGGTCTTTTTATGATTACTTTTTAATGCTTTTTAATTTACCATTTGCTGTGTTACTAAGCGATGTTACGGAAGTCTTTGGGGTTTGTCTTGTCACGTCTGTCTGGAAACATCTTCAGGCTTCGCCAGTGGGGACATGTTGCACACAAGAAAAGGGAAGGAAAAAAAACTGTTGGCCGTAAAGGCAAACAAAACATCAAGGTCTCCCTGTTTTTTAAATGAGTTACAGAATTTCACATTGAAATTATAGTTTGCTTGTTTTTTCTTTCTTCTTTATCGATCATGTTGACGATTTACCTGATACTGATCCATGGTGAGGAAGGATATTATTGAAGTTATAGTTTGGTAATACCCTCTCTAATGTCCATACAAAAAAATCTGGAATGCTGATTAGAACAACAAAAGAAAACCATTTGAACAAAGATATATAGACCAGAAATATAGACTTGTATCCAATATCCAACTGCAAAAATACTACTAAAGAAATGCCAAATGTCATTTCACATACAAGGAAATGCCAAAATACGCTGATGACAAAAGTCATACTTGTGGCAGACTTTTTTTGTACGGTGAGACCCATGTTTATCGTCAACCAAACTTTAGTCAAAAGTCTTAAATGTTCAAGAGTAAATTGGGTTCTCTCAGAAATTCACCCTAACTTTGAAGTTCCCTGTGACATGGGGAGCTGTCGAGCCTTGTTCCCAGACATAGACGTCCTGTTGTTTCTTTTAGTTCTTACGTTTGTTTTATTTTAAGCAGCTTTAAGATGCAAAAAATATAAAACAAGGAGCCAAAATGTATTTTTTTTTTTTTCTTGTTTTGTTGGTTTTACATAGGGAGTTTTGGGCTGATTCTAGAGACGGCAAATCACTCATTTGATAACCGTGTTACTCGAGAATTAAAGGGAGTGGGGTGAAGAAAAGAGAGAAAAAAGCTCCACGCACTTCCTTATTGAAGCCAGTGCATCCTTTTGAATGGCTGAACAGTGTGTGAGACCTTGGATCAAGTGGACCAGGCCACTAGCGGGCACTCCTCTTCAACATGCCTCCACTTGTGTGGACCGGCTCTCACCTCAACGGTGCCCCCCCCCCCCGACCTTTCCTCGAGAGGTGATTGTGAGTTGGCCACGGAGGCAGGCGTTCCAGGGACCTTGGACCCCCTCCCCCCCCCCCTTAGCATGTAGCTTCTGATGTTTGACAGGAACGACTGGTGGCTTTCTGAACAAATTCTAGGTGGCGCTGCGACCACCGCTCTGTAGTTTTGACATGGACCAGGCTGGATGGCCGTACACTGAAGATGAGATCTGAGGCGAGAGCCAGAAGGGGGGGGGGGTCAAGAGGAATATGGCTGGCAATGATGTCTGGAGACTGAAAAAAAAAAAAGAAACTGACAAAATTCCATAAAGCCATATAAAATAAGAAATAGCTGTATATGAACCATTAAAACCTGTTAATAGTCCATTACAATATCCTAGGCTTGTCATGAGGAACAAAAAAAGACAAAAATGAGGAAAAAAGGAACAAAAAAACATATAAAATGGAAAAATGTAAAATACTTGAATGATCTTGTATTATAACATTTAATATTCATAATATCTGCTTTGTAGGCTGATGTGATTCGCTATTAGTGTTATTTGTAATTTGTAGTAATTATGCTTTTCCTTAATAAAGAAAAAAAAACATAAAATGGACAAAAAAACCCTAACCATCTGCTGTGACTGAGTGGTTATTTTGTGTGCACGCCAGTAAAACTTGCTTAAGGTAATGTCATTAATCACCAACACAAGATTTTGTTAAAATAAACATGCAATGGCTTGCATTGATATGTCACGAATGACCTGATGAATGAGAAGTATTGTCAATGCCCATATTAAAGGGCATTGTGCTGCTATTGTGGCTTAAGAGGTCTATTAGCCAATCTCTTTGATGCCCTTCTAAAACAAGTCACCTTTTTCATTTTTCTTTATTTTCTTTTATTCAAAAACAATTGAGTACAATGTGAAGTGTAAAAACCATTGATCGGCCCTGAACATACATCCTGGGATGTACAGTATGTCCTAGGATGTACACCATCAAATATTCATCAAATTAGTTTAAGGATACATTACTTAATCACTTAGATTAAACCAATTCTTCAATTTAGACCCAAAAAGAGGGATTGGGATTAAAAAGGGTCTCCATCCTAATGCTTAATATCAACCTTCAAAACAGGAAAAAAAAAAAAAAGCTTCAATAATTAAGTGCAAAGTAAGTAAAGATTGACTAAGTATTAGTCGTTCAGGGTTGAAGAACCCCCGCCCATTTCCTCTTCTACTTCAGCAGCAAGTGTACGAAATACTCAGCATGTTGGAAGACAAACGTGGACAGGCCCGAAGAAAGTGCTATTACAAAACATTTGAATTAGCTTATTAATTATAACATGCGTCACATACATCACTTTTAATAAAGGAAAGAAGGGCTTAAGATAAGGCAGTTTAGAATATGAGGGAGTCCATTGTCTATGAAGTAAAAAGTGAACAAATCGAGAGATGTCAACATCTCAAGTGGTCCTCCTTAGACATGTAATTCTTGTTAAAATCTACAACAAAAAATCTTTTAAGAATTAGACATGTTCCTCACATTTATAGAGGTGACAATATATTCCAGCATTCCTCAATCATCTTGGTTCTACATCAAAAGAATTGGATCTAAAATGTCCCATCTTAATTAAAGAAATTACCTATTGGCCAACCATGGGCTCCCCAACACCTGACATCCTGGTGTCAGTTGTCATGTGTGTCTCCTCAGTTCTTCGAAAAGATACGACCTAAGATAACGGACATTCTAAGACGTATATATCGATTAAAAGTTTTAGCGATTATATATCGATATTTAGCTTAATTCCATTGCTAGACCATGCAAGGACCATCTCCAGCAGTCTGCCTAGTTGGGTTTTTTGCTTTGCTTTTAGTTTTTTTAAGTGCCGTTAAAAAAGGCATTGCATATACATTGGCTTCTCATAACTTAATTGTTCCTTACTTAAAAAACCCACACATTATCGTTGATTTTTTTCAGCTGTTTGTTTTCAACATCCAAGGGTCCGTTTACTGCCCCTGGATATTGGGACAGCCTGGCCCCCCTGAGGTCATAGATCACTGGAACTTCTTGGGTTGGTCGGGGATGCTCTCGCTCAGCGGGGTGAGGTTGGTGAGCAGGGAGTGGCGCTCGTACTGCTTGGTCTGCCGGAACTTGCCGTCGGTGCCGTGGAGCCGGTCCAGCACGCCCAGAACCCCAAAACACTGATTGAACCTGAGGAGGGAACACAAATGAATGAGGCCACCTCTTCCATTGTATTTCAATGCAGTTGATGCAGCTATTGATGAATGACTCATATACACTTCGGCGATGAAAAATACATTTGGAAGACGTGAGACTTAATTTGAGTCACATAATGTTTTGCCTTCTTGAAAATAAGTGGATGTTGGTAATTGTAGTTCTATGGTACTTGTAGTTAAAGCTGCTGTAGATACGATTCAAGAGTTGTAAAGAGAGCTCCCTCCCTCCCTATGTTTCTCCACCATTGAGAAGTGTTGCATTCACGCACCTGTGATTGACAGGCAAAATGGATTCCCCAAACCAATCAGGGAAGAGATGCCCTGATTGGTCAGAAATTAACTGGTAGTGGTCTAAAATCTAAATTGGCTCATACAGAGGCAGGTGCAGTCACCTCGAAATGGATATATCACAGCGCATTAAGAGCTGACGGATGACTGTCATTTCTAACAAAATACACTCAAATAATAGCTCTTAAATCTGACCTACAGCACCTTTAACATTGTTCACAGAAAATAGGTGGTCTGACCAATGGCTTCATTAGAGTACATCAAAGTTTTGAAAAGTTAACTGATAATAAATTATTCCTTGTAGACACTTCTTGACAACAAAGTACTTGGTTTAATGGAACATGATCATGGGAAGACACACTGGCAGCATTTACCAAGCATCTTCAGAGAAACAATACATGTACATTATATTTATAGGGAAAGTTTCACATCGTGGGCAGTAACATCAAAGGAATTTAGGTCTGATATTAACACAACAAAGGTGAGTGGGAGTGACGGCGGAAGAGGCCAAGTTAATTTGCAATACACTATGGGGGGAAGTGGACATGTCTGCAAGGATGCAAGACAACTAACAGAATAATGTACACAATAAAGAAGTCAGAAGATTGGCATGGCCCCAGTATCAGGATTCTTGTCTACAGTGATGATACAAATGCTAACTAACTTAACACCTTTCAATTGGAGAGAGGAAGGTGTGGAGTGTGTGTTGTTGGTGGCTGGTTTAAGCAGCCTCACCTGGTCGGAGTTAGACTGATTAGACTCTGGTACTGGGTGAGGCTGCACACCTGGGGGGCATTGGCCAATCAGGCCTACAGGTTAAACCAGCCACCAGCAAACACACTCGGGAGGAGCTCTAGCATGTACCAACTGCTCTGTTGTTCAAACCACCACAAACTGACAATAAACTGGTTTAATCAACTGCCTGTGTCCTGCTGTGGGAGAAGCCCGGGAAAGCCATAGGAGATGGCATGTGGCAGGGGGAAACTGCCACGTCTGGCGCCCGAACAGGGACTTCTCCAACGTAACCACCTCCCAGCACCAGCCTTTCCCCGACGGCAGCGACGGTCCTTCCGACAGAAGACAAGAGTGGGGCTAGTCTGCTATCAGATTATTCATCTAAATTCTGATTTGTGAGATTAACGCTCACTGACCCACTCTTGTCTTCCTATCCAAACTTTGCGACTGGAATGCGATGAGAGACTCACTTGAGGTGGTGGAAGTCGTGGAACTCTGGGGAGGGCAGGAAGGGCAGGTGGTAGCCGCAGTGGGAGATGGTGGTACTGGCTAGAGCCAGGCAGTACCACAGGCTGGTGGTGACCAGGTGGGAACCCAGCAGCACCGGGCCGAACACCGCCGGCAGCATGTTGGAGAACTGGACCCAGGACGGTTGGGAAAAAACATTATTTGTATGAGTTTCAATTTGACTATAAACTGATTTATAATATAACTATTTCTAATGACATTGTTCCAAACAGATAACTCAATCAAATCTTGAATGTAGTTGCAAAATAGTATGAGAATTTCTAGTGGAGAAGCAGAAGAGAGGTGGCCCACCACATGCTCCACAGGATGGGCATAGATGGAGACCACCCCGATGGGAGCGGTCCACTCATGGTGCTGCTTATGGATGTGCTTGTAGAGGGCCGGGTGGTGGAAGAGTCTGAGAGTGGAGAAGATGCAGTCCGTTTGTATCGGAAATTGCAGACCACAATTCTGGCTGTATACCTTTAGAAGTAACTTAGTCATCATCATCATATTTTGATGTGAAGACACATTTCCATAATTTGCGTAAAACACCCATTGGTTTAGCTAACCGTATTGAGGTTTCAGTTCTGGCTAGCCCAATCAGGTTTCCTGTGATTATTAATGGCAATATCAAGCTGCAAATATATCCTATAAATAAACTAAGTAAATTGTATGCACAAGAGTACTTTATACAACACAAAGTACTTTTGATAAGATACCTTTTCCACTGCAGGTATTTACTCCATTAAAAAATATATCTGAACTAGAAAGTTTCTCAAGAATAAAATCCACAGGTCAATCCATCCAGGGAATTTTTCTCTATAAATTGTTTTATTCTAGTCCACTTTTGCCAGAATAACTGAACCTCACTGGGAAATATAATAAAGTACATCCTATCTTTATACTTGAGTAAAAGTACTCTTACTCTCTTGCTGTCTAGCCGTGGTCGGAGGCCCTACCTGTGTGAGTAATAGAACATGAGCTCCTCCACAATGCTGCAGAGAGCCAGCTCCATCAGGCCCCAGTGGAAGGTGGGCAGCTGGGGGCTGCAGGGCTCCCCCCTCCAGGTCATCAGGTGGTAGATCCCGACCACCATGGGCCCCGAGACAAACACCTGGTTGAAGACCACTTGCTTGATGGCGTGCCGCAGCTTCCCCTGGTCCACCTGACAGAGGAAACAGGCAGGCGTGTTCATACAAGAGCAAACAGGTAGCGTATAAAGTGTTAATATATGCGTTAGAATAATTTTCAAAGATCAACAAAATTCAAGACAAAGTGGATCAAAATGTGGTGTTGTTGACCCACCGTACCCAAAACCCACAACCCACCATACCAAAAACCCACCGTACCGGGCAGATAACATAAATAGTGCAGATGTCCCAGACGTAGCAATTAAATGAAGGCAAAGAGATTCAATAACGATTGGTTCATTACACTGATTGGACTGCAAAGGTTGTTTATTTCAAATGTTATTTACTGTAGAAATGTTACCTTTGCCCTCAGAACAGATAAAATCTTTCTCTACACGATATAAACAAGACAACACAACACGTGTGTGTGTGAATCAAATGATTAGATATGTAAGATAACATGATAAGTAACAGATAGTCCACCCTATGACTAGCGGTTGTAAATGAGTGATAAGACCCACTCTTACGTAACCACTTGGTTACACTGCTGAAATGTAAACATGTAAACACTGTAAGGCTTTGTAAAAGTCATATTGTCATATTGTAAATGACGGTAGTGCATTGGAAAGACATGAGCTCGATACCTTGATTCTAAATATAATATTGTAAGTGTGATCTTAGATAATGTAATTTCTGAATGACATTCAGCCCATTGCTGATGACTTCCCTGCTTATCAGCAGCATCATTATGTTTATCTTTATTAAACACAGTAGAGACCTTTGTACAGATGGACATGCTGTACCAGCACCACGCAATGGGCAATTGGACGGAGGGAGTTTCACAGGGTCATGGTCCCCGTTATCAGCGTCACACACACACACACACACACACACGCACGCGCACGCGCACACACACACACACACACACACACACACACACACACACACACACACACACACACACACACACACCAAACTATTCATTCACACTTTGATTGGCTCATTTCATTCCTTGGGCTTTAACTAACATGTCATGGTCATGACAACTGTAACTGACGTAAGAAAACACTAAAAGGGAGAAAGATGGCAGAAAAAAAATGTGAGTTTGCACTTACTGGGCTGTTCTTGTCAGCCTGGACACGGTATCGAGTGATGAAGGAGGGTCTGCCGGTCATGTCCACCAATAGGAGCAGACCGTTGGTGATCCAGAACACCAGCATGGGAGCCAGCATTGTCCCTGTTGAGGACAGAGGCGATGAGCGGCAAACAGCTAATACCCGATATTTAAACCTTTCTTTACCTTACAGAGGACTTTACCTTACAGTGAAGTGAAATTTGAGTGAGCGAATTAAAATCCTTGCCGTTAACATATGCCATGTGACATTAAGAGGCCTGAAAACAATGGGTTTACTGTGGCTCATAATGGATGAACTTATGCACATAATCCCATTTGAAGCCACAGGTTAACAGCCCCTGTCAAGTAGTACTTTTGATTAACCTCACTCTAGAGGGAGTGAGTTCGAGAGTGTGCAGACAGAGTGTGCAGAGAGATCGAGAGCAGAGAAAAGAGTGAGTGAGTGAGAGAAAGTGAGTGAGTGAGAGAGTCACATCATCCCTCTGTATTATCAGTTAGATAAAAGCGTGCTCCATACATACCATGTCGTATTCCAGTGTGTGACAAGCCAGGGCATGTCTCGCTCTTCTCTAGACCGCTTTACAACGACACAATAAAAGTAGTTTTTCGACGCCACTCAAGGTACAAAACAAGAGGAAGGAGGTGTAACCGTGACTCACCAAGGTAGAACAGGGCCGCATCGTGGCCTTGGAACTGCAGGTACAGCTTGGTCCACAGGTTCTGCCAGAAGTCCCCCGATGCCCCCCAGAACCTCTGCAGGTGCCTGAGACAGGAAGAACCTTTCAGATGGTGCTATTCATTCGGTTCTGTTCACACGGTGCAGGAACAGATGCTGCCCAGTGTATTATTCTGTAAAACTGTATTATGATGAATAGGAGCTCAAGACTTGTACGTTTTCCTATTAGCAACCTCTAGTAGCTTGGTGTAGCTACAGTTGCAGCTATATATGTCGTCTGAGATTTTCCCACAGTGGGGGAGAGGGGCAAAAGTGGACCAGAATAAAACGATTTATAGACAAACATTCCCTGGATGGATTGACTTGTGGATGGGGGCGTTTTATTCTTGAGAAACTTTCTAGTTCAGATATTTTTAATGGAGTAAATAGCTGTAGTAGAAAAGTTACATAGTGCATGTTTAAGTATGTTCAGTATAAGTCAATGGTTGTTAGGTGGTTGGATGGTAAATTATCAAATGTATCCGTAACACTGGGGGCGGGGGGTTACCCCAGCTATCTTAGACAGGGATGGGGGATATCAGCTGAACAATCCTCTTTTCCCCATAATAAAGACCTACTCTTCAAATGGTGTATCTCCCATATTATTATTAGTATTAAGGCAAAACCATACCAAGTCAACGAGTTTCCGAACGCCGCCAACAGTAAGATCCCGGATCCCATGATGAATGCGGCTTTCCTGATGGAGTCCCACAGACCTCCGGGACCCTCCTGGGGACCAGAGATACACAAGGGCCCCATTTGAGACGCTCACACACATACAGAACAGGTAATTCCAGTGAATTCGCTTGAACACTAAAAACAGAGCATTGTAGCATTGTATAGCACAAAACAGAGCAGCATTTAATAAAACAACGTGTACAATTACACTTTTTTTTGTCTCCACCTAGACATTGGGATAAGCAGGAAATAGATTAAATTAATGTATGTATTGTGAAGGGAACACCTGAAACACTGCCTGGCTTTATATTTACAAAGAGCACCGCATTGCACAAATATTTCAGCTTCCTATTTTTGCAGCCACACACAAACCTGTGGGAAGCACATTTAGCACACACCACACAAAAACTGTGTGCAGGAGGTGTACATTATGCACCTTTCGTGGAATTACCGATTCTAATTGGGCCACGCCTTCCCATTTCCCTGTAGTGTCTGTAGGCTTTTTCTCCTCATGTCAGTCATGCTACCACGGCACTCTCGGTGACAATGTCAATACAAGGCGAGGCCCTGTGTGATCCATGACATTCTCACCCACTGGGGGAAAATGCTGCGTGTCAGGTTATGTTAGTTCCATGTCTGCTTTGAGTCAAACCGGTAGGTGTGATACCAATCTGGGGACATGACAAGTCCCATAAACACTGTGTTAAGCAATAGAACGGATTTGCATTGTTAGAAAAGAACCATGTGGTAGCAGACTTTTTTGACATTAGTCTTTGTAAAAACACTTGACATTCATTATCTTCTATTTTCTATCATTTTGTTAAGTCTTAACTCTTACTATGCCGTGGTGTGTGTGTGTGTGTGGTTACTATACAAGGCACATTTTCTAACAAGACCTCACGGAAACTAACAAAATATTTATTCAATGCAAAAAAAAAGGTACAAACAAAACAACAATCATAATAGCAATGCCCCTGCTTGTTCTACAGTACAGACCACAACATACACCACAGCCATAGCCCAATTCAAGAACGGAAACAGCAGTAATATAGTGGGGTTCGTGAGAAAGCTTCACACGTTACTGCTTTGACTCATCGGCTGTGTTAAACCATGTACAACAATTACCTCTTTGCAATGTCTAATTAACAATAATAGTATGCTTGGTTGGTACCCGTTGTCATCTTACCTGTTTAACACCGCCGTTCATGACCACTGCCTTCCTGTCTGTGGAGACAACAGAGAACATTTAGCCTGTACACTAGATCCTCTTGTAACGAGTCACGAACAGTTTAGCTTTTAATAATAATAATAATAATAATAATAATAATAATAATATACCTTGTATAATACATTGTTTTGTTTATTTCTTCCATCGTTTGGGTTGATTATGCATTATGATATTATAATAAGTAAAATGTTTCTGCAAAAAGTAAGGTTCACAATGTGTGGTAAAATGATCTTTACAAAACTATAGGCTAATTGAAGCGCTGTTTTATATGCTTATGTCATCCAAAGTTTCCTGTTGCAAGGTAGCATCCATCGGCTCTGGCGCTGTTTCAAATGGTGACTATCAATTGAACCTAACCACCAGGCTACGCATATGACGAACGTAAGAAGTGTTTATGGTTGTACAAATGAATAATATTCTTAATATAATCAAAGCGAAATGAAGACACTTACTGTTAGGACCCGTGTAGACCGTCATCTTTGAAGTGTATAGCAAAGCATTGGTTCTCTTAATTTAACCCGTGCTTGTATTTACCATCCTATACGTCTATACGATTGGTTAAGCAATGGTCAGCTGATCTATCAAAACATGGATACCGCAACCAGTTTTTTTTTTTTCCTTTTATTTGCGCAGCTGGGGGCAATATGGTTTTGCAACAAGTAGCAAACCCTTCAACATTCGGGTTAAAGTTGAAAAACCAGCATGGTAACATGGGAAAATATAATGGTTGTACTCCACACTACTAGCCTACTTCATAGCTGCGAGATATTAGATGACATAAGAAAAACAATGTGTATGTTCAAGTAGACTATACGAAAACAATAGTATAGGATGGAAAGGTGTTGAATATAAGCGTCGTCCATGTAAGTACATTGGTATAAATAAACACAAGTGGACAAAACAAAAACTATTTCAGCTGCTATTAGTTTCAGATATGTAGTCTATGGATAAATATATAGGCCTATACTGCACAGCAGTAATAGGCCTACACATAATTCAGGCCTATGTGAGACAGGGTAGCAGTAATGTAGGCATATGTGAGAAGGTAGGTTTCTACAACTTGAATATATGAATATATGTGTATTCATTTCATAGATATCCTATCTATGAATATACACAATAGTCCCATTTATCCTATTATAATACGCCTATAATACTGTAATAACATAACTTCACCTTTGACATACTGTCCTACATCGTGTCCTTCCTTATCCAAAGTTACTTATCCCACGTAACAACTTTGTCCCATTCATAATTTTGCAAAAAAAGCAAAACTTATCATTCAACTTAACACTCGGCTACCCTTTGCCCTTCACAGATTATCTCATGCCTACTGGAAGCACGTGGTCCTCCTACAAGTGATTCTCAGCAGGATGCTGAAGGCAGGTTAGTTTATATAAACTGTAGCTATGTCTACAATCCGTTTTCATGTAAAGTTTTGCTTACATTTTATTTGCTTGTTTAATTAGCGTATTCCTCTTAAATTAAAATGTTGTTTCTCAAGAGTTAACTAACAACCATTATATTATAACTTTATTTGTATAGTCTAGCAACTTTCAATGCAAGTCACAGTGCTTCACGATTTTTTCTGTCACCAAATCTAGTTCGATAAGTTTGTCTAGTTTGTTGCTGTGATCATGACTGGACGCCTGGCCACACCACCTGAAGGCTACCAGCCTGCTCACCCACCAGCACCGTTCTACTTTTAATTGTATTTAACTTGTTTGCTTGTAAATACTATGTCTGTCTATTATGGCACCCATTGCACTCCTAACCATCCCTGGAAGGAGGGATCCCCCACTCTGTGTTCCTTCTCAAGGTTTCTTCCTTTCTTCCAAGGGAGCCCATGGGGGGCTATGGTTAGGGAGTGCCATAAATATATGACCAGTGAAGCCCTTTGAGACTGTAACTGTGATTAAGGGCTATACAAATAAAATTGACTTGACTTGACTTAATTGGCATGTCTGAAATGTATGCACAGCCTGGTTAAATGCCTAAAATAGGTGAAAAGGCGCTTGATGGATTGTAATGGGAGATTGGGCCGAAGGAGGGGTTTCAGACAATGATTATAGAGATTATTGATGTAACACTCTGGAAAAGTGCATTGTACATTTAAACGAGCTAATTCATGATGTTTAGTCTTACAGATTAGGTCTGCCCTCTAGCGGCACATCTTGGTCATTGCACTAGCATTGATCATGGTATTGACACCCCATAGGGGGAGGCGGACTTTATTTGATTTTGAATCAACAATGCGCGTACCTCAATGTCCCATTTATTATAATCATTGTAGATTCGTTTATGGTGTCGTGAGATCAGATGGGTCGTATGGATTATCATTGTGATTGCAAGTTGAGAACGTAAAGCTTTGAGTGAGATTTGCTAATTTGCTGATGAAACATTTATATAACATTTAATACAACAGGATTGCTAAAGGCCTCCTTCTGACACTAATCTGATTCAATCAGCACTATCGGTAGTTCATATTATTGATTTCAAACGGTGTCCTATGCTTTTAAGCAAATCGGCTTTCACACTAAATCAAATGTCATGTGCTTAGGCAATATATGCAAGATAATAAAGGTTTAATAATAATAAAGGTCAATAAAGGTTTGCCTGGCGCCTCATTCCGACTGAAGATATGAGAGCGGGCTAAGTCAGGTTTTCCAGTGCTTCAAGTCTGGTGTAAACCTCTTCCAGTGAAGCGCCATCGCACACATGGCAACAGCGGCGCTCGCTCACTCGCCCCAGTATTGAGTTCGCTGTGGATTGTGGGAGTAGAGGAGGACACTGCCCAGGCTTGTTGTTACCGACCGTAGACGTACTGCCGTGGCCTATTTTGTAAGTATTTATTTGGGTTTTCTCAACATCCCATCTGTTCGTCTACCAATGTGCCGTGAGCGCTGAACACACCGCCCATGACCGGAATACTTCCCAGATATTGCCATGTTGTCTTTTCTCTCTCTCAAATGGAGGCCAATATTGCCGACTAGAGCGTTCCGAATAAGCAGCGGGTAGCTGTCAGGCGCGGGGGTTTTATTCGGAAATCAGCTGGGCTTTTCGGCCAATGTCCTTCGTTGTTGCGCATTCTACTTTTAATTTGTAACAAACTGAAATACGCAGTTTGCAACTATTGCGTAGGTAGGGTTACATGTAATCTAGTTGTAGATTCACATGCGGAAATAGTGTGGCTGTACTAAATAAATGCCACTGTGTGATTTTAACCCATTCTGCCACCTGGACCACAGATGTTGCAGAAAAACAACAAGGATGTTCTCGATTATCATCAAGCCAATAATAATTGGTGTAGGGCGTGTGTTTTTCCGGAAAAATAAGCACAAAGACCAACATTGTTAAATGAATAATCGCAAAAAAAACTTGACCTGGTAATTTGTTTGACATTAAAACGGTAGACGGTGAAGCTTGCTTGATCGATGAGTTCAATTGATTATCAATAACAAATAGCTAATTTAACTTGGCACAGGGCCAAGAAAACCAAATTATGTCTACGTTAGTTTATCATGGTAATAGAGCGCGAATTGAATGAATAATGATACAATTAATGAAAAAGCAATGTCATGAACTTGGCTTAGAAATAAATATGTATTTAAATTGTATTAAACAGTGCTAAAGCATGAATAATATAAAAGTGGTAATTCGGTAAAGTCTGGTTTGACTATGTATGTAATAGATAGACAAGTTGTGTGTGTGTGTGTGTGTGTGTGTGTGTGTGTGTGTGTGTGTGTGTGTGTGTGTGTGTGTTTAAGGAGGACCCTAAGTACATAAGCAAGTCAGGGGTCAAATGAGTATCTCTTGTTATTATTACTTGTTATTATTATTTCCAGTGCCAGCTGCAGAATACTGAAAGTCGAGAGCTGAGAGTTTACCAGCAGCAACATGTCGAGCCGAGGGGGAAAGAAGAAGGCGACCAAGACGTCCCGATCCACCAAGGCGGGGGTCATCTTCCCCGTTGGTCGCATGCTGCGCTACATCAAGAGAGGCCTTCCCAAGTACCGCATCGGTGTGGGGGCACCCGTCTACATGGCTGCCGTGCTCGAGTACCTCACCGGTACGATGCCCGGATTAGGTTCAAACTAGTCTCACAAATCAGACAATCTAAAGACTGCCAGCTTAACCGTGTAGACTGGCCACTGTAGAAATACACTTCTGTGTCTTCTTCATCCACTCGTGCAAATTCGTTTTCTTCAGTAGAATATCTCCGGCCCAGGCTCTGTACCATCTCCCCCCAGAAGTTCTGCTATAGCATAGTAGGACTACTGGATCCAGGATTAGATTCAAACAAAAGCGTGAAAGGACTTATTTCAGACAGTGTCGGGACTTAAAGGGCCCTTATTTTACCAGGTGGTGTGATGTTGATTAGCCATTACAAACCATTTAAAAATCTACCTTATAACAAGTGGGAGTGTTCACCCAGATGTCAGCTGGCTGTATCCACCTACCAGCATACCCAGTGGACTGCACCTACTGGTAGGTTGATCTGTCCATCATATGTCTGGATGGACATATCCACTCGTGATGTCACTATAGGTGCTTGCACACTTCCCCAACAAACACCAGCACCCAACTAAAGAATGTTGGCCTCGGTTGGCCAACACCGATGTTCGCCAGCAAGAAACTTGATCCGACAGCAACCAACAACCACCAATGGGTCTGGCACACTGGCCTGATGTTGGTGTTTGGTTTGGGCAGAGTGCAAGTAGCTTAAAAGGTAGATGTTGAACATATATATTTAGCTTTTTTGTTTTAGTCTGAAATAGTGATTTACATCATTTTAAAATATGACATGTAGTTTTGTTTCTTAATGGTTTGGTTTAGCGGAGATCCTGGAGTTGGCAGGAAATGCAGCCAGGGACAACAAGAAGGGGCGTGTCACACCGCGACACATCCTGTTGGCCATCGCTAACGACGAGGAGCTCAACCAGGTCAGCCGTTACGCGGTGTGTCACAGAGCAAGGCGCCAACTTTCTCCACTGCACACTTTTAACAGCCAATGTCACACAAAACATCCCATTGAAAATAGATGGTAAACGTGATTTCTACTTACTTTCCGGGGTTACAACAGGCTTTTGAAGACACACTATGGATCTGCAGTGCATGTATGTCCTTTTCTTGCGTGGTGGGGTTGTTGGTTTATCAGAGTTGAAACTTACATCTCGAAGTACTATTTCCCGAAAGGCTTTCAATGAGATGACCGTGTGACCCAAAGGATGGAGTATGATGATACACGGGAGTGTTGGGTCATAAATGGGGCTAAATACAATGCAGCTAACAAAGTTCAGACCTCTAGGTAAAAAGCATGTAATTTGCAAAAACAAAGATTTGAAGCATACTTTTTTTGTATTGACCACTTATACATTTTTTGAAGTCACTAGCACACAAGTGAAAAAGAAAGGTGTATTGGCTGTAGTCAGCCAGCTGACATGCCACATGCATACAACATACAGTGACAAACTAAATCAAGGGTCAACCAATCAAACCGCAAACTCTCTCTGTGCGTCCCAGCTGCTGAAGGGGGTGACCATCGCAGCAGGTGGAGTACTCCCCAACATCCACCCAGAGCTGCTGGCTAAGAAGAGAGGAGCCAAGGGCAAACTGGAGACCCCTGTCTCTCCTGCCCCAGAGAAGAAGCCCAAGGTGACCAAGAGACCCATGGCCAAAAAAAACAGCACGAAAAAGACTGGAGGCAGAGCTAAGGTAGGACAGCTGGCAGAATAATACACCTGGGGGGGTGGAATTAATAATAACAATTCATTTAAAAGGTAAGTTATCTATTGGTTATCTGGTTTTTAGAAACCGGGTGAGGTGAGCAAAGCGGTGTCAGCAGACAGCACTACGGAAGGGTCCACCTCGGACAGCTTCACCGTTCTGTCCACCAAGAGCCTCTTCCTGGGCCAGAAGGTAGGTGCCCTCTGACCTGCACCCTTACACTGCTACGGGGACAGACAGAAAACTACTGGTGATGACCAAATGTTTATTTATTGAGTTTTATTTCAGTACATTTTGTTCTTGAATTATTTTTAAGATTATAAACGATTAAGATTATTACTTATTGAAAGTAGATGGTTAGGATAGATGGACGAGAGTTGTGACATAAAATATTCTTTCTTCCCTTGTAAGGGCAAATCTAATAAATCCACTAAATACGAATGAACATGATTCTGTACACATGATTCACATGGTTTGTTTCATATCAAACAGACTTTTTAAACAGTTTGTTTTAAAAGTTTGACCTTTCAAGTTCCAAAAGACCGTGTGAATACTGCATTTGTGACTTGAGTGCAGAGACAGTCTGGGGTTTTCATTCCAACACTGCACTGATCTCCCCAATAGACATCGTAACGCAAACACAGGTGTCGCTCATAACACTAATTATGGGTCTGCTACTTTTATGTACCAGGGCACGGGTAGTAGACTTATCTTCACTAGTTTAGTCTACTACTACCCTGCCCTGGGGCCGGTTGCACCTGTTTTGCGTAAGTTCAAATGTAGTCTAGTTCTAACGTTTCCTAAGTCTGGGTTTACACATTACTAAATCAAAACGGGTTGTTGATAAGTAGTTAATAAATATTTACACCTACCCCTAAGCAGATGTAAATGATGTAAATGGTGGCAGTTGGTGACAAAAAAAGAATATAAAAAAAAGAAATGTATGGGTGAGGGTGGCTAGGACCGCGGGGCTCAGTGCGTACTGTGCAGAACCCAGCAGCAGCAGTCTGTTTCTACACTGGATACTGTGCCGGTTTAACTTTTTAACTCTATTCTGGAGTACATGAGTACAACAAAACATAGTTGTCGTCACGTTGAAGCAACAGCAAACTGCTTAAGTTCAACTTATGCATAACAAAGTTGCTACTAGTTAGGACATTACTTGCATATTGGTGGTGTAACCGAATTTAGTAAACTGCTAGTTTGAAACTAACTAGTGGTTACTAAGGACTTAGTAAGGACTTTATGCACATACTTGGTAACGAACTTGCGCATAGCTGGTGCAACCCAGCCCTGGGCATGCTGTTGAATAGTCTTTTTTGCTTAGGACGGTTCCTAACTGAGTGAATGACCCGCAAGTGGCAACCATGATAAGAGCTGGTCGAATTCTAAGGAAAGGTGCTTCAATGCTTCCTTTCTTAGCTTCTTTAGCATAGGGTACACTGGACCATCCTTTACGAAAGGAAAGGAGATAATACCGTCCCACAATTCCTTATGGAAGCAACATTTAAAGCAACGCACCATTCGGCCGTTCACGAAAACAAACGATCAACACCGACAAGGGACGCAGATCATCATGTAAACAATCATACTAATTGGGATTAATGTCGATAAAAATGAGTGGACAGGAGGTTGAGCATGAGCAACCATTCTCAATGTGACAACCATTTTGTTTAACTTTTGTGACTGGTAGCCTATATTCCTTTTTTATTTAAATTCCAACCGTGGTAATGAAGTAATATTTTTCACCAGGTTGTCCACGTTTATATAGCCTGCATGAACCAACACAGTAAGAACGCATGGGCCGAAGCATCTAAGATGCGCTTTTAGTTGTCCATATTCGGAACTTGTAGTTTTACCATGGCAGACCCATGTCCATAACACCCGCTGTCCCACAATTACGTAGCCTAGTGTAAGTGCAGTCTGATTCTTTTAGCACCGCGTTTGTCTTTCTAAGTCCTTATGAATTCTCCTTCACATCTTTCCTTGACCTCATAATGTTTTCCATCAAGGTCAATGAAAAGTGGTTAGAAAAAGACATACAGTAGGATGTCGTTTTTTGACTATTCAACTGCAGCCCTGGACTCCTTTCACAGCAGTGGGGTCACACAGTGGGGTTGATAGGCAAGCACAGGTGTGGCTCATAACTTTAATTATGGGTCCTTGACTGCCAGTGCGCCAGTATAGATGACATGATTGAAGTAACCACACATTGACCTCTCTGGTGCTCTGGCGCACACACAAATGAAACAGACCTCATGTTAATGTTAGCTCTCCACTTGCATTTCCTTAGCATCTCCACCTGTGTTTGAACCTGATAAGACACCTCTGAGGAAGGGGTCCATTAACACACCTATCTACAGGATAGAGCTGCCAATTCCTACACTAAGACTTTGTAGAAGTCTTGGATTTGTTATTTGTTAAATGCAATAAAATATAGACACAAATAGATTTGTTTACTTTTTTTTAATTCAGGGATGAGGTGTAATAAAGAAGCAGCCTGTTGCTTCACTGAATCTTTATTCAACGTAAGAACGTCTTCTACTGTGGGGACTTAATAACCTTATAACCATAAGTTATAACCATGCAAGTAGCCTATTGATAGCATCATTTCATGTCGCACTTGGGGTACTTTCCCTACATTGCTTTTGCCCTGCTGTCAAACCATTCTGCTGCTTTTTGTCTTTTCTTGAGTTATTACTGATTACTTAAGAAAACTTTGTAAGTTATTGCCAGTGTTTTCTAGAGCATAGCTAGAGCCTAGTACCTTGCTTTTGTGTACTATTGAGTTTTGAAAGGGCCCTGAAATTAACAGGTTAGCTAATAATGGTCACAACTGCTTAACATAATGAAATTCATTTTATGAACCTTCAATAACTCTATACTTACATTTGTTCCAAGGTTATTATCTTTACTCACCTATTATGATAAGTAGCTCTTGGCAATTAGTGATTTACTTCAAACGAAATAGAATAATGGATGAAAATGTATTTATTAGTTAAGTTTCACCTTGTATCGCTATAACCAGTTTAGAGTGGGAAAAATTCATGGCTTTGACTGTGGAAAATTTGTGTTGCCGCATGGAGTGCCATAATAACATGCTTTCAAATATATATAAACAACTAATGTATTCATACTAAAGTTGGAACCATATAAAAGGATACCTTGTCTTCTGAATGTTAGGACACACTCTGAACAAGCCGCTATCACAGGTTGAGTTGGGCCTAATGCAGGGTGACATCGTGGAGTTTATACCTGTCACACACACAAACCTATCCAGTTAAAGCCAATGTTCACTGGAAGTGGTTTTAAGCATACAGAACCAGAAGCAGATATGTAGCCCAAGTACTTAAACTAGTGAAGCAAATTGATCTAATAGATAATGATGATTGTATGTGTACTGTAGAGGTGTTTTTCAAACCTATTAAGAGTCATTCATCAGATATCCAATAATTTAAGTGTTCATTTAGCAGGTTGGTAAGATGGACACTATTTAAATAAATAAATTTAAAAAAATAAAATATATATATATATATATATATATAATAAAGTTATTTCAAACTCATTTGTAAGTATATTGAGCACAGAAAAGCCAGTGAATACAAATTAATAGGTTCTAATAATTAGAAGCTATTGAGTAGAGCAGAGTCTTCTGACATTAACAACCCATCAAACTAAAAATCACGGTATCCTTTTTACGGTATCCGTGTGTTCTTTTTTTCTTTGTAATGGCTTTGCTTCCTTCCCTCCTTCCTTCTTTCCTTCCTTGCTTCCTTCCCACGTTTCCACTTTTATTTTTGTTGCTCCTCCTCTTTATGGCATGCACCCCCCCCCCCCCCCACACACAGTATTACCCCAGCAAAGCACACTCAAAGACAGGCTACACTCTGATGACAGCACTCTTA
>OOFB01002376.1:51022-63589 GCA_900323305.1 Trachyrincus murrayi
TTTTCTTTGTAATGGCTTTGCTTCCTTCCCTCCTTCCTTCTTTCCTTCCTTGCTTCCTTCCCACGTTTCCACTTTTATTTTTGTTGCTCCTCCTCTTTATGGCATGCACCCCCCCTCCCCCGTCCCACCAGCTCAACCTCATCCACAGTGAGGTCAGCAACTTGGCTGGCTTTGACGTGGAAGGGGTCATCAACCCCACCAATGCTGAACTTGAGCTTAAAGATGATCTAGGTGAGCAATCTCCCATGCTGCCTTTTGCTTTCTCTTTCCGTTTCCTTTTTCACCTTTTTTTGTGTGTGACCCGAGTGGGTTTGGAGGAAAGGTAAAATATTTTTGAAAAGTGCCACAACTTCGACAAATTCTACCTCAACCAATCAATGCAGAAACGGAAGATCCGGTCACCAATAAGAGGTGAACATCATGTACGTACATAGAAAAATGGTTGTGGTCTGATTTAACAGCCAATCAGAACCAAGCAGCAGGGTGACCTGACAGCTCTGCTGACGTGGTATGCATTAGTCCTTACCGGACTGAAGTTAGAAATGGTTTTTGTGTAGGAAAACCCCATATGAAGAAGATAAGGACAGGTGGAAGCATCTCTAATGTCTTCAACCTAGAGGCTAGAATCCATACTATAGAGCAACGTGCATAACCAATAAATACCAGCTCTTAACGCATGTGGCAACCCTGCTCCGATCATTAATCAATAAATCAGTGGGGGTTTTTATCAATTCCTCCCAAAGCTCATGTCCTCCTTTTCGCTCTGTCTATCATAAGGATGTGTTATGGTTCAATTCCAGGTGGCTCTCACATGGCAAGTTTCCTCACATTACCAATAAGACAATCCTAGGGCCTTTTAACAGAATATGCATTCGTCATTTATGTTCTGCCCTCGGAGCAGAAAGGCCATTGATTTAACTCTGTGAAGCTGTGCACTGTACTCTGTTTTCCTCCTGTGATATCACTGGCCTGGAATATGATCATAACACTCAGTGGCTTACTCAGAAAGCAGCATTATACAATTCTCCAGATATATATTATAGTTGTGTGTGTGTGTGTGTGTGTGTGTGTGTGTGTGTGTGTGTGTGTGTGTGTGTGTGTGTGTGTGTGGTAGTAGTATAAGAATTAGACATATCTCAAACTTTTTTAGTATATTTTTAAAATGTTTTCTTGAATCTGGAAAACTGATCAGAATCCTGCTTCCTGATTGGACGATTACATATGCCACCTCCCCAATGTCCTAAGTAACATCCTTGGTACTTCCTGTGATGCAGTCAGCCAATAAGGAATGCTCTCACTTCTCTATATCTCTCTCCCTCTGTCCCCTCCCCACATGGACTCCTCATCACCTCACTATGTTTTACCATCATGTTGTTTGCCTGTTGTTGTTGTTGTTGTTGTCGTCATTGTCCGTAGTTGCAAGTTGTCCGCGCCGATCTTTCCAACGTCGAGAGTGACGCTGTCATTCACCCGACCAGCTCGTCCTTCTATACAGGTGGTGAAGTAGGTAAAGACGCCCCTCACCACCGCCACCTCGGACTAGAAAAACCTGACGTGCTCGTTCTGCCATCTTCCTCTCTCATGGACTGGATGTCAGCGCTTTTAGCTCCTAGGAGCTAGCTGTCTAGGACAGCTACTCCGCTGTCCATTTAGTGGCAAGTTATCAAAGTGCTGGCACTCAGGCTTCCTCTTTCTCTGTCTCTCTCTCTCTGTCCTAGCTAACACAGTGCTTCACATTGCTTTAATGTGGGGCATATTTAGTTTTATTACAATTTTCTAATTTCTTTTAAATAATGACACAAATATTGCTGATTACGTATTACTTAATTGTACTTATTGAGCATCCTTTGCTTCTCAATTTCCCTCAAATTCTTGAGGGTAGTTGCATGCCCACATGTTATCTAAAAGTTTCTTCTAAAACGTGTTTGAATATTTAACCAATAATTACTCTTTAACAATGTTTCTTTATGCTAATCAAACTCCTTAGTTTATTTGTTTTCCTAATCACCCTTCCTTAAAATAACAGTGATTTTGACAAACTTTTTAAAAAAGATAGATTTTTACTTTTCTTTCATGTTTGCCTCTATTTTTAAATGTTTGTTTTTTGACATCCAGAGCCATGACATCCAGAGCCAAGCGGTGGTCGGCCTCTCTGGCTCTTTGTATTGATTTGTTGTCTTATCAGCTTTAATTATTTACTGCTTTGAAGTAGTGGGATCGGTCTTAAGCCATTTCCCTTTGCCAAAAACATACAATACTTTTCCACCAATAACAGGGTGGAAATTGGCAGGTTACCATTACTTATTACAACATAACTTTTGTTCAAAATGTATTTGAGTCATGGGTGGATGTGTTTTATTCCGTAAACATTGTTTCAATCATAAAGCCATGCAAACTCTGAGGTCTCAGAGGCAGAGTCTCAAAGGGCAACTTCATGTGAGCAACATTGAACAAAAGTGATGGTGATATTTTACAAATCGTCTATATTAAAACAAGCTTAAATAGACTTCAAAGAAACTAAACTGAACATAACACAATATCTCAATAACAATGTATAAAATGTATAAAAAAGATCAATCTTTCTTTTGAAAGCAATCATGGCTTTCTTCGCTTCTTTTTAGTCGACTACGCCGTGAAACTGCTTTGAACACATTCCATTTCAAACCACGTCTTTCCTTTTGTCTGTCTGCCTGTCTTGCTCTCAACTCTGCCTGTACAGTGCCCTCTGTCTGTATCTATCTGTATCCATCGATCGGCCTACATCTATACTATATCATATATATATATATTATATATAATATATATATATATATATATATATATATATTGGTTTTTTTCTCTCTGCAATAAAGATGTGTATGGTAGTATAATGGCCTGGGGGGCTCTCCCTCCCGCTCATCAGGTAATGCTCTGGAAAAGAAAGGTGGGAAGGAGTTCACTGAAGCGGTCCTGGAGCTGAAGAAGAAACACGGCCCTCTAGAGGTGGCTGGGGGTAAGTGCACAAAGTGGAACATTTACACTGACTTCGTTCAGTTCTTCGTTCGCACAGAGCTTGGGCCGGAAACCTGAAACTGCAAGGGGCGAAGTTACGCCTTGTTTCCTGTTATGGAGGTTTTCTACCGAAGAAAACTCATTTGTGCGAGTGAATGAAGCTTTCAGAAGGGGATTATTTCTACAGTGGCCAGTCTACACAGTGATGATTTCAAACCTTTACAGACACTTTTTTATAGTTTACTACTGCTTGTGTTTGCCAATTTGCTTGCAGATCCCCGCCTCCAACAACATGACGGTCGAAACAAGTCTAAAGCAAATGAAAGTGAAACGCCCCGTTCACCCAGATTTGAGCTTGTCTTCCATCAGACTTTAGATATTAATCTAAAGTCAGATTTGTTAGTTCAACAGGGAATGCTTCTTTAAAAAGTGCTGGTCTGGTGGCTCAACACTGATGGCTTCCATGGTGAAGTTAACCTAATTGTATTGGCAAGAGTATGAATGTCCCATCAGCTTTCAATCACATGGCACCATTTGACAGCAAGTTCATAGTGGGGTTTTTAAAAGTGAGAAGTTTGCATGAATGTGGTTCTAAACTCAAATACTTACCATTGGTGAAGTTCCTGATAGATATCAGATATATATTTGTATCCAATAAAGCCCCTAAATCCCTAAAACATGTCTCTCTCAACACACACACACACACACACACACACACACACACACACACACACACACACACACACAGGAGTTATCCTTTCGTTCCTTACTTATCTCAATTCATTCGCTCATCCATGGCTCAGCAACTCTTTTTTATTATCAGTCCTTACTGAAGGCGTCATTCATTCTTCGTTCACTCTCTTTTTAATCGCCTATTACACACACTCGCTGGGCCAGGTTTGCACAGCTTCTTAATCCAGCGCTCTGTGAGGGTCTCATGGGGGGGATTACTGGGAGTGTCGAGATGCGAGCCAGACCCAGCTGCTTCGACCCCAGGGCCTCGGACCGGCTTTCCTTTTGAAAGAGCATGGGTGGGTGGGGGGGGCTTCCTGGGTTCCCAGGAAATAAGAGTCCACGTGTATTTGGAAGCAACCATCTGGAGTTTCTAATGAACGCGACTTGGGGGGGGGTGCTCCATGTCACTAATGAGTGACATGAGGCGGTTCGGTTGAATTCGTCATGTGAAAACATGGCAGGATTATTTTGCGTAAAGGCACACGCCAAGTTGTGTTGTTAGAAAGCAACGCTTTCCTTTTTGAGGAAATTTACCAGAGCTGTAGTTGCTTGAATGATGTCTCCTGAATTCATACCCATATTCCCACGTCAAAAGAAACAACTAGCTATATTTAAATGTGTTATTTCTAAAGCAACTTCCACTCGTTGGACAGCCTTTTTAAAAAGGCAATCGCCCTCGGCCCACTTTCCCTCGAGACGGGCTAAGATCACACAGGCTGTGACAGACTTGTCTCTTGCACCATCTGGAAATCTTCTGGTGTTGAGTCTTCCAGCCCATCCGATTCCAGTCACACGCTAGCTGTAGGCTAATAAACGGCGACTGTGGCTTGGGCTGACTTACAGTGACTTACACAAGGGCCGTTTGATGGTGGATCGAAACCCCTTTGAACTCCCCATCACCCGGCTAGTATCGCCCGCAACTCTCCTTCTCGTATCTCCTCCTCTTTACTCCTTTTCTCATCTCTTGCAAGGCCCATCCATGTTCAAACTACTGGTTGGTTCTATGTTCAAACAAACTAAAATTACTTTTTAAATGTTCTTCCGTTTTTTTGGGGGGGAAATCTAAGCGTTTCCCTCCTTAACCCTGCTCTGTCTTTCTCTCTGTCTCTGTCTCTCATGTCATTGTCATTGTGGAACCCCTGTATCTTCCCCCAGCGGCTCTGAGCGGGGGCTTTGGGCTGCCTGCCAGGTACGTGATCCACTGCCACAGTCCGGGCTGGGGCTCGGACCAGTGTGAGGAGCTATTGGAGAAGACGGTGAAGAACTGCCTGGCCCTGGCCGACGACAAGAAGCTCAAGTCCGTGGCCTTCCCTTCCATCGGCAGCGGAAGGTGAGAAAACACTCACTCATTCACTCTCACACAGTATCTCAATATTAGTTCTATAGTTCCAGGGCTATGTCTATGGTGGGACCCAAGTGGTTGTTTCAGAAGGGTTGGGGTATTAAGACAAGTCTTTCTTGCTTGAAGCTCATCTCTAATGGTCTATAGAGTATCAGTTCATTATCTCACTCCCTCAGCTGCACACAAAAAATCCCTGCTGCTCATTTTGGGTTTGTCTTTTTTTATGTGATAGTTTTTTGTGCTTGCACCCTGTTGTCCTTGATCCATATGAGGGGTTGAGTTACATGACAATGACTGCTTTACATCATCATGAATCATAAAATATCTTTGGTCCTGTTTTTCATTCAAAAACAGCATTTGAGGACATCTATATCCTCCCTAAACGCGCGTGTGCACGCACACACACACACACACACACACACACACACACACACACACACACACACACACACACAGAGCTGTGTGAAGAGTTGAATAATGTAAGGCTTTTTAATTAAATGTATTTTAAAAACTGGGGAGGTCGAGTAAAACATGTTACTGCATGAAAACACGTTACTGCATGGCTACAGTTGTGTTAAACAACCTGCTGTTTACTTCCAGATTCCACACTCCTTGTTGTGACACTGATGTGGTGTCCATGAGGCATTTTCTTAGTTTTTTTCTGCTGGTTGACTCCAATTCTCTCTCTCTCTCTCACTCTCACTCTCTCTCTCTCACTCAGTGTTTATTGTGGATGTGTTAATAGGCATAGAAGCCCAGGGTGGGACTAATGAACAGAGCAATGCTTTTACTATGTTTGTTGTCTTAAGATGTTGAATGGTATCAAGTCACCAGGGCCAAATGTGAAGGTTTCTTGGCTTGTTTTGTCTGAAAAGTAGCCAAGAAGCATGTATTTTGAACTAGCGGAGAGGTAAATTACTAAATAAAATGATTAAAATCAGAAACTATATATTCACCTGATTGATGAACAGACTAATTGTGTCAGCGCTGAAATAAAGGTTCAACCCCCTCAGATAACCACATGTTGCCCCCCCCCAACAACAGGAACGGCTTCCCCAAGCAGACGGCGGCCCAGCTCATCCTGAAGGCCATCTCCAGCTACTTTGTGGCCACCATGTCTTCCACCATCAAGACGGTGTACTTTGTGCTGTTTGACAGTGAGAGCATAGGCATCTACGTGCAGGAAATGGCCAAGCTGGAAACCAGCTAAGCCCCTCTTGTATTTTCCTTTTTAGTTCTGCGCCAACCCCAGAAAATATAAAAAACATATGTTTTATGCGCAAGTTATTTATGTATTTCTCCCCTATATCTGTGTTGGCTTGTTATTTTTTTGGTTGGTTTTTATTGTTTGACCTATGGTTTATAAATGCACCATTCTGCACCATAATGACTGCAGAAGAAAAAAGAGGAAAGGTGAAACATGAATTTGTTCACGTTTATGATGTATACTTTTCAGAGAAGAAACATTTATTTGAGAGATGTAAAGATGATTTATTATGATGATTATGCCATTATAAGGCTTTTTGAGAAAGCCATTACGGGTTAATGCATGTACTAATAAATAGTAAATATAGCTATCCTCTTTCTTTAAACATACAAAAAATGGTGGTGTTTTTTATATTTTAAAAGGATACTGAAAAACTATTTAGCCATGTTTTGTTCTCATGAAACATTTTGTCTCTGGTGTCTTGTTCTTGAGTGTCTTTTTAGTTTTGTCTCTGTTAAATGCTGGTGGAACATATGTCACACCTTTTGTTGTTTGTTTTGGATGCCTTGTAAGGTTCTACACAACATTTTATCTGATTGATTTACTGCACCAATAGTGTTGTGTGTGCATCAATGTTTATGTAGAATATTTGTGAGACATTTGTGAGAGGTAAAAGTAACTGAACTGAACAGTGACAAATATTTATTTTCTATTGTCCTTTTGGCATTCTTGAAGGCATATGAAATTTGAAATGGGAGATGGCATGTCATTGCTATTTGATTGCTATGAAAAAAAATATTTGTATAATTTTGACTTTTTTTTCTTGTGGGATGGGGACTCCTATAACAGTGGCCACTAGATGGCATGCTATACTCAAGAATTGGATTTTCATCGCCGTTTTCTGTGCTGGCAAAAAAAAAAACCGTTCTTGTCGATGTCCACACACAGACATGAGTTGATTTGAGTTGGCTTTAATTAGAAACACGATGTGGACGCACACCAGAGAAAAATAGTTGCTGCATTTGGACTTTTCGATAACTTTCTTATTGTCAATGTAAATTGCTTTCTAATAATTGCTATACATAACTATTACACACAAGGTCTGTACACAGTCCAGAAATAAAAATGCCTTTCAAAATGTGTTTAGTCTGTAAAATGATCTCTCACATAAAACATTTTCTAAAATGTATTAAAATATAATTACTTCACTAAACTCTTTAACATGGTTTAAGTCACATTTTGTGTGTGTGTAGCTAGGTTTGTACCCACTAGTGTCACCACTATTGTGTGAATTGTGTTAATGCTTTGAAACCCTTGTCTAGTTTTCTAGTTTTCTATAATTATCTATAGACTCTTCATGTATAATTAAATATAGCTTCCATATCTGCGTTTCCACAAAAGTAAATAGAAATTTTTATCAGTTCTCATCCATTCCCAAACACACTTATTTCTAAATTGTATGTACAGGGTCATGAATATACCCATAAATATACCAGAATACAGCTTTCTTGGAAGTGTTTGATGAAGAGACGTTCTTTGTGTTTTTACGTGTTTTGTTTACTAAGCGGTCAACTTGAGTAGACCTACATGTTCAATATAACTCAATTTGGGCCCCTCTGGAATGTCTTAAAGATATCACACCAACACAAACTTCTGCATACAACTGAATGCATCTCATGGCACAGAGTGTGTGTGTGTGTGTGTGTAGGAACCCTATGTTAAATGTAGGCCTACACATGACTGCTGTAGAAGTTATGCGGTCATGTATACGTGTGCACAGGTCCATTCGCAGACACAAGTTCTGTGTAGTAGCCCCCACCGCCACCCAGCAAGGGTTCCACTGCCTGGGTGTATTGTTGCTTCTGCTTGCATCCCCATGGTGGTGGAGGTGGAGGTGCTGCAACACAGTAACAGGGGTCCCCGCAGGCCCCAGGGCCCATCCTGGGACTCGGTTAGCCGGAAGCTCTGAAGACAGAGGGAGTCAGATGGGGGTCACTTTCCCAGCCAGCCAGGGAGGCAGGGACCTGGGACCTCCTCTGGGCGCCCATCTGAACCCTAATCCACAGGAAATACAGGCAGGTCCACCCCCCAACCCCCACTCGGCCTCTCTTTCCCTCCATCTATCCTTGGCTCTCTCTCTCTCTCTCCTTGTCCTCCTCGCAGGCAGAAAAGCTCCGTAAATTCAAATCATCTGTAGGACGGACGAGGGCCAATCTGAGCGCTGGGATTTTCCCAGAGAGAGAGCAGTGCAGATGAAATTGTATTCTTTCCATGAAAAACTCAGAGAGGGGGGAGAAGGAAAGTAAAAAAACACAAAATAAAATAAAGCAAACACAGTGAAAGATCAAGGAGGAGAGAGATGGGTGTGTGATTTTTTCTGTTCACGAGTAAAGAATGTAAAGTTCATCGTGGCTCTAAATTAAAAGTAAAAATGAACCTTTCTCTGGCATCTTAAGACAACAGCAGAATGTTGGGTCCAGGTGAAAGGAAATTAAATAACCTGTAGTGTCAGTGCCGTGGTGTTCGTAAGAGATGCGTTCATCTCAACCAATCTGGGGGAGAAAAAAAGTACAATTGCTCTCCTTGGCTTGAATCTTCTGTATGAATTATTAACTAGTTGAAACTTCATATGGTATGAGTAGTTAATAATACAGAGCCTTTTCATAACCCCATGGCTGCAAAAAATAGTTTTTCAAGCTGAGAGAAACCCATGGGCCAACTATGAAGGATGTTTGTGTGTGGTGGTGGAAACTGTACTGTGTGTGCCTGCGTGTGTGTGTGTGCACGCGCGCGTGTGTCTGTCAATGTACTTTAAACAGTAGTTTCTGGTTGTGTGCACAGTTGGTGCATATTGTGATGTGGTTGGACACAAAGTCATACGAGAACCTCAACAAATTCCAAAAACTCTGTGGCTGGATTTACACACAAGAAGAAATTAACCTTCACTTTCAACCTTGTACGAACTGAAGCCATTTTCTCTTTTATCATTATTGTTGCAGTCTTAACAAAGAGAAACCCACCAGCTACAATTTAAACCGCACCATATTATTACTAATAAATTATTATTACTCATGAGTACTATGAGTGATAATCATATTACTATGAGTAATATGATTATCATAATAGTAGCATATTTGTATTTTTACCAAATGTGAACAATTGTTCTGTCAACATATATTTAATGAATTATGCTGTGTACATTCTGTTGGTTCCTGTTGCCAAGCAGGAAGTGCAAATGTAAGGTTTGTGTTTCCTCGTGTATAGGGTGACACTGAGAGCTCCACAACACAAGGTCTGAAAGCTCCAAAAAAATGCAGTTGGAGGTGGGCAGTCAATCGTCTTCCATGTTATTTTAGAGGTCTTGAGATGACAAGACTGCTGTTGGAGATCGGATCGAGGCCTACCAGTGCCTCAACATTTAGACACCAGAACATGTAAACGAGGTCCGCCTCTACTCTGACCCCTTACCAGCTGCCTCCTCACGTCTCATAGTCCCCATGATCTGGGATCATCACACTGTGGCTGAAGATGGCAGTTGAAAACACTCACTTCCACATCCACACCACGTCCTCACCGTGTCACTCTGGGCCCCCGCTGGCCCTCCGACCAAAACAAACTATTTCGCCCTCATGGACGAAGAGGGCCGCTGTTTCCAACACCCACACCTATCCACCACCCCAGCCAACCCCACCCCTCGGGCACCGCTAAGGGTTAAGTCAGATGTGGATGCGGCCACATCTACTGTCGGCCCGTTTAGCACAGGAAACCCGATCGCTCGGTCTGCTTTTGATGGCCTGATTCCCTGGCTTAGGAGAATAAATTAAAGGCAATCCCTGGCCTAGGCCTCGGCTGCAATATGCCAGAGTGTACTGATTTAAGATTGATTCCCGCTTGGTTCTCCCTCTGCTGTCCAACCTCCCTCACCCTTGCCCCTACAAGGAAAGGAGGAAAATAAAGTTGCGTGAGTTTAAAGCAAAGCTTTAAAGCTGAGCCAAACTGTCACTCACTCCCAGCAGTCACAATAGGATGCCGGTGTGTGTGTGTGTGTGTGTGTGTGTGTGTGTGTGTGTGTGTGTGTGTGTGTGTGTGTGTGTGTGTCCATGTGCATCTGTTTGTGTAGACAGGTCTACGTTGGTCTTGTAGCATGAAGAGAATTGATAAGCAATGTCACATCTTAGTCCCTTGTCCCCTTTTCCAAGGGTCATTATATACAAACAACTTTTAAATACATGAATACATTTTTAATACATGTTGTTATTCAAATCTATTAAGCAGGGTCATTAAATACAAACAAGTAACTCTTAAATACATGAATACATTTTTAATACATCTTGTTATTCAAATATATTAATCAGGGTCATTAAATATAAACAAGTAACTCTTAATTACATGAATACATTTTTAATACATGTTATTATTCAAATCAAGTGTTGGATAGCGTGTAGTGGATAGGATGTTCAACTCCCAGGCGAGTTCTGGGTTCCATCCCCAATGTCCGCAGCCTTAACCTGTAGGTCTCCTAGAGCACGATGCCGAACCCATACCTGCTGCTTAATTACCTGTCTCTGAATTCACTGTAAATTGTTTGGAATAAAGCGTCCACTAAATTACTAAATAGTAAAATAGTCAACAGTCATTTCTCCGTCTTTCTTTGAGTCTCATTTTAAATTTTTTCTTGTATGATTTTCTTTCTTTCTTTTCTTTCTCTTTTTCATTCGGTTATTTTGTTCTGCTACTGTGCTGTACATGAGCGTATGGTGAGTGTCAACTCATTGAGCAACAGAAAGTAACATTTTCAAAAAAGGGTTAAAATACAGTTGGATAAATATTTGAATGTAATTAATGTGGGTTATCTTGCTCTAGGACACCTCATACGCTACAGACAGCAACACTAAGACAAGTTGCTCCACATACAAATTACAGAAACTACTTTCCTAATTAGTGGCCTATTAAAACAAAAAGCTGAATCATTATCAGTTACACCATATGATAAGATAATATAATACTTTTTTTGATCCCCGATGGAAAATTTGGGACTATATAGTGTATCAATATATTTTACCTTTCCGTCTGTTCTGACGGTGCATATTCCGTTCTATTTCACATATACAGACATGACTGTTCCCACAGGAGCCCGCCACTCGTGGACTGGTTCCTTCAACAACACAAAGGCAAGGGGTTCATCGCATGGGAAAAGCACGACAGGGTCAAGTAATGTATCACTGGACAGTTGTAAATTGTTTACTGATGGACTTTTATTGGACTTTTTAGAGTCCTATAGGGTGACACAGAGGTTATTCTGAGCTCATACATAGCCAGACTAGCGCACATGTGCACACACACAGACACACACACACACACACACACACACACACACACACACACACACACACACACACACACACACACACACACACACATACACACTCATGCATACACTCATCACACATACATAGAAAAACATTGATACACGTACATGCACACACGTACGTACACACGCACACACACACACACACACACACACACACACACACACACACACACACACACTATCTTTGTCACTATCACACGAATATAAACACTGTCTTTGAAACATTCCCACCCCCTCCCACACACACACGCACACCATATTGACTTTGTGTTTGTGGTTTGTTTCACACATTGTAACCACAACCTTTCTTTGTGCCTTTGGGTCTGCAGGGTTAATCTATGGGCCAGATCAAAGGGTCACGACCAGGGGAGATAAACCCATGGCCCTGGAGGATGCTGCTCCACCCCCTGTCCCCTATATATATATCTATATATATATAGATCATATCTGCAAATGAGTCAGCCCTGCCGTGATTCACAGGTAGCAGCTGACCGAGTAGCCCTGAAGGTTTGTGGGCCAGATAGGGGAGGATTTGTCCAAAGCAACTGTCGGGTGATGGAGGTGAGGGTGTTGGATGCCAGAGAGAAGACTCTCTCTCTCTCTCTCTCTCTCTGCATGCTCCGCACCAGACCCCATGAGGGCCACTCAAAGAGCTGCTGTCACTTCTGATAGCAACACACGCTGAATGGGCATATGTCATCGTCTCTGACACAAACTGAAGGGTATGAAAGCGTGGATGTTCACCATGGAGAGACACACAGTGTGTGGGGGCAGAGAGAGAGACTAAGAGAGAGAGAGAGCGAGAGAGAGAAAGAGAGAGCGAGAGAGAGAGAGAGAGAGAGAGAGAGAAAATGAGTAACATATGAAGGATGTGTGTGAAGTAAGTGAAGTGAAAAATCAAAAACAAAACAGGTGAAAAAA
>OOFB01002381.1:2125-22435 GCA_900323305.1 Trachyrincus murrayi
GGAAACCCCCCCCCCCCCCCCCTTCTGAATATGTCACATTTAGATCTCCATGTCGGAGGATGAAAAAAGGGTGATTCAGATATTACCAATTCGTCATTAATCTTTTATTTGCTTAAGGGGAGTCTTGGATGTCAAATATGGTTATGCAGCCTCAAAGGGGGACGTGAGCGGAGGGCGCTGTAGTTCTGCGAGGCCTCGTCCAGGGGGTGGGGGTGATATTATTGACGGAGACGATGTTGTGTTACATTGAGCACGTTGTTGCATGAATTATATGTTTGAATCGCAGGATTTAAGCTTCTGTTCTTTAATGTTGAAAGCGATGTGAGGACAATGACCTGGCAAGTCAAGACAAACGTTTGTATGTACGTGTAATGTTCATACGAGTAACGTTCATATGAGTAATGTTCATACGTGTAATGTTCATACGAGTAACGTTCAGTGTAAAAAAGAAAACATTTGTTTGAAGGTCATGCTTTTTTCTTCATGTTTCATTCAGTTTGTTCATGTTTGATGTCAGAGAATTTGGGCAAGAGCATATCAAAGTGTTTTCTAACAAATAGCCTTACACGGTTAGGTTAGGATTAGGTTAGGTTATGGTTAGGTTAGGTTTCAAACCTACACCTCTCCCACCTACACCCTCACACCTACACCCCCTACACCCCTCACACCTACACCTCTCCCACCTACACCCTCACACCTACACCCCTCCAACCTACACCCCTCCCACCTACACCCTCCCACCGACCTCTCCCACCTACCTCTCACACCTACACCCTCACACCCTCACCCTCAAACCTACACCCCTCACACCTACACCTCTCCCACCTACACCCTCCCACCTACACCCCTCCCACCTACACCCTCCCACCTACACACCTCCCCCCTATGTCGATGCTAAGTTGTGATCACACATAATCACATAGCATATGTTTGATAATACCAACTCACCTGGTCGACATGTTGTCCCTTGGTGACTCGTTTCCTACTTGGTCTCCTACTCTGTGACTCGTTTCCTACTTGGTGACTCGTTTCCTACCTGGACTCTTGGATGACAGACCCTTGATGCAGTCGAAAGGGTCTAGGAGTCCTACTCCACACGTGTGTGTGTGTGTGTGTGTGTGTTTGCGCACGCGCACATGCACACTCATTTCAGGGTCAAGTGCAGCACACACTTGTTTGTGTTGACATGATTTTTGGCTTTCTGTCTGGATGTTTGGTTTCATCCTCTCTGACAGGGCTGCGTGCGTCTCTCTCCCTCTCTCACCCACAACATGTATATTATATCCGACAAAGCACTTTGAAGAGCTCAACAGGATTGCATGCAATTCGTCGAGGCACACAGAAAACCCCCAGTGTCTCTTATGAGACGTGAAATGACGGGGTGGGAGAGGAGTAGGATGACTGGTGACGGGCGGTGAGAGGATGGGCCAGTCTGTGACCTCCACAATCCCCTGCATGGATACAAGGAGTTCTGCATGTCGTAGACCAGGAGTACTGAGTGATCTGGGTGTGCTCTGGAGTTCTGCATGTCCTAGACCAGGAGTAGTGAGTGATCTGGGTGTGCTCTGGAGTTCTGCATGTCGTAGACCAGGAGTAGTGAGTGATCTGGGTGTGCTCTGGAGTTCTGCATGTCCTAGACCAGGAGCAGTGAGTGATCTGGGTGTGCTCTGAAGTTCTGCATGTCCTAGACCAGGAGTAGTGAGTGATCTGGGTGTGCTCTGGAGTTCTGCAAGCCCTAGACCAGGAGTAGTGAGTGATCTGGGTGTGCTCTGGAGTTCTGCATGTCCTAGACCAGGAGTAGTGAGTGATCTGGGTGTGCTCTGGAGTTCTGCAAGCCCTAGACCAGGAGTATATAAGGACAGGAATTTGCTACAATTGTTGATTTTTCTAGAACAAATATTAAACGTTGTCAATCCATTGTTCTGTTCAATTTAATTATGATTTTTTTGACTTTGTCGATTTTTAATGTGTTCATTAACAAATATTATGTTTTTACTCTGAGGTTGAGAGTGACTGTAGGTGGATAAAGTAAATAGATACAACAGTTGTTTTTCTAAATGGAAAGATTAATACACACAATGACAATGTGACATTTGCCACGTCATTGCAATGTCATTTGCCATTATTTAATTGTTTGACGTGACCGTTTACTGTGGTTAAAGCTTCAAGCAGGCAAGCCATGATCAGAGAAACATATACATATTTCTGATTTCATTATGATGTGTGTGTGTGCACGCGCATGTGTGCACGTGTGTTCACCCAGACAGGCTTACACGGTGATTGTAGCCGTTTTGCATTTTAATGACAAATCAAGTATGCTTAAAAAACACTCGCAAGAAGAAAAAAACAACAACCTGGAAAGTGCTCTCTAAATGTCGCTGGGGCTGTCAAAGTGAGATGTAAGTAGTCTGATGAAAAGAGAACAAAAAACGACCAAGTACGGAGGCCTGGAACAGGGAGGAATGAAATAAAACCCCCGGCTGTCAGGCGTGTCGTTTTATATTCATATCTAAGGCACATTATGGTATTACTCCTCTCATCTGTCTCCCCCGTTCGTCAGCAGGGCTAGGGGAGGGGGGGAGGCGCTAGCGTCTATTGTCTTTCAACTCATTGTGTGTCAACACGAAGGGGAGAGTTTGTGGGGGGGGGGGGGGCTGGCTAATTGACAAATGAGTGTCAGAGGCACAAGACGAGGTGTTATTTATTTTTATTTTTCTGCTCCTCCTATCCCAGCGAGGTAAACACTAGGTGTTTTGTAAGGGCGAGCAGGGGATGGAGGAGTTAGCAGCGTGGTAGGGGGTGGAGGTAGGGTGGGGGTGGGAGAGTGCCAGGCGTCCTCCAACTTGCTCCGGGGATGAGAAGTGACAACGGGGGAGAGAGGCTGTCTAGGACTTCAATCTGAGCGAGCCATCGAGACGGCCGCTACGCAGACGGAGAGTGTCAGCCGGGAGGACAGGATGTGAAAACAGTGTGGCGATGGAAAGTCCTCAAATCACTTAACGAGTAATAGATAGTGTGTGTGTGTGTGTGTGTGTGTGTGTGTGTGTGTGTACAGGAGCGTATCAGCCGTGCTATGGAAATACATCCCCTATCCGATCTATTAGCCTGTTTAGACATAATACTTCAGGATAACCAGATCTGTATCTTGTAAATTAAGCAGCAGACGGAGCTCCCTGGACTCCTAACATATTTAAAATGGGCGGCAGAAAGAGAGAGACACAGAGTTTTGGCAGGAAATAGCCAATTCATATCAGACGACACGCTATTTCATATAAATCCTCGGGAAAGTGGAAATACCCCCTTTTTTAATTGACGTTGAAGTGTGTTTTTTGAGGTAGTGTACTGGGGGAGTGGTGCACTGACTGGGGGAGGGGTACAGTGAGGGTTAGGGTTAGGTGACGCAGAGAGCACGGAAATTGAGTTACACGTAATTGATGGATGTCTTGCTCTCCCATCTATGCAATTTGAGTCGCCCTCAGAAATGTCTTTTTAAGTAATTGCGGAAAACAACAAAATAAGAAAATAATACCAACAAAAAAACACGCAGAGGTCGGTTAGGGCAGTGGGTAAGTGGTGAGAAATAAAGTTGTTAAGGTCGTTGTTTTTGTCTTAATACGGAAACATGCCTACAGTGTTTGTGTGGATGTCTGCTTACTATTACCATTTATTCCCTATTATTCAACTAACGTTGAAGGACACGTGACATAAATGTTGTATTAAATGGCAATGAGTTAAAAGATAAAAGCGTTTATAAAACTGGCCAATATTATGTCTTGAGCATATTCGTTCCTTGAGGGCCAGTCGTGAACTTTAGTTCTGGTAAGATGGCCGTCATTGGATCATGTTTTTCTTCAACTTCCACATGTTCCAAACCACAGGAATGTGCGCCTCATTGCATTACATCATTCCCACGCCAGCGAGCGTCTGTTGGTCTGTTTTGTTTTGTTTGTTTGTCGACCAACATGTCTTAACACTTGGGATAAAACCCATGAAATACAATGCAGAATGTCCGGGTGGAAGATCTGTTGCAAGAAAACAAGTTAGCTAACCCCCCCTTTACTGGCGTAAAGCAGTTATAAACAAAATCCAGTCAATGCGGATCTAAACAACTTATTTTGACAACTTGTGTCCAAGATATTTATTTTGACAACTTGTGTCCAAGAGATTCACTGACTATTGTCAAAACCGATTTTGTTTTGCAGTAATGCCTGTATTCAAGTATTGTTTACAACATTAAGTGTTCAATATGTCTTTGGACCATACACTTGATAAACGCCTGATGCCCGCATGGACCACTAGGTTAGACACATATACCACCATGAAAGTCTACATGAGGTCTATATCAACTTCTGCTGCCCTCACATTAAAAGTAAGGTAAAAGTAGACTGTGGTCACTCTATGTGACCCTCTATTCACATTTACTCGTCATTTAGCAGACGCCTTTTATCCTAAACGATTTGTTGGGGCATCTTGTAGACTGTGGACATTAGGGTTTGAACCCAGAACCTTTTGACTGGGAGTCCCAACACCCTGACCACTGAACTTACGTAAATTCTGATCAAGAACTGCCATCAGAGCACTCCCCCGAACCTATCCCTAGAACCAGCACCACCAGCACCAGCACCACCACCACCACCACCCTAACAGCGTCACCAGCATGCCCTACCGTCACCCCCCCCTATCTGACCTCGTGGTTCAGGGATCCTGAAACCCAACGTATCTATGTTCCTTTTTTTTGTTCACATTATAAATATATATATATATATATATATATATTTATTTACTGGGCAGCGCTGCCATTCCTTTTATGACTGCGTCACATTTTTATGGTATATGGAGAGATGGATGGTGTGCTGCTGCCACCGAGAGATTTACAGGCCTCCAGCCTACGGTGGCAGGGCTTTAGAAGGGCCTGGTGACATGTAGCCAGCACTCTGCTGGAAGAGCAGAATAAAAGCTGACACTTTATTGGCTATAAGTGAGAGAGAGAGAGAGAGGGTGGGGGTGGATCAGGAGAGGAGAGGAGTGAAGAGAGGGAACGATATTCTGTTTCTTCACTTTATATTTGTGGGCCAGATGTCACGGGGACCCCGGGGACCCCGGCTATGAAGGCAGGATTTATTGGGTATTATTTAGAAAGTTGTCAGTGTGTAATGGATACAGCTACGATTTCAATTATCACCCCGTAAATAAGGGTTATGGTTCGGCTTCCCCCCTGCACGCTCCGCCCGGCCTAATGAGCAGACCTGACATCATGTGCTTCAAAACATTCGATGGCGCGCCATTTAAATATTTTTACGCCAACCTCTGTTTTGAGTTTTTGTTTCTCCGTGGTGTGCTTGGCGTGTGACGAGGTCTTACTCCCTCGCGAGTGCTTGGCTAGTCCAAGCCAGCGAGTTCAAAGCTGTCCCAGGGATATATTTATATATTTTTTCCATTGACAGAAATCCAATTAGTTTTAGTATACAGTCTGGCACAATAAAAGGCTCTTAAATACTACAGTGTGTTTCCTTAGCGTTTTAGCAGAGTGAAAAGTACCAGTGATGGATCGCTTTGAGTTGACCTGTTACCAAGTAGTACTTACTTAGTTTTACTTTTTTTGGCCGTTCAAAATACCGCTCATTTTGATAGGCTGCTGATTTAGCACGATACAGTAATATGTTGTGTATGTTTTGGATGTTGCTGTTGACTAAATACTCAACTAAGCCTCACATGCATGTAAATATGCATGTTAAAAAGCCACATCTATAATTCATGAGTGGCGTTTTTGATAAATAGACGTTTTGGTATATATAGTGTAGTCGGGATTGTGATATTAGGGTCCTCATCACAAGGGAGATGATTATGACTGACATTTAGTTGTCAACTCTCTAATGTTTATGGATAGTCGGGGTGCCTTTTGATGCTGGAAAACAACATCCCCATTTTACACCTTCTTTACAACGCTTTCAAAATAAACCCCTACAATGTCATAGAAGGAGAACATTTAAACTTGATAAGGCAAAGTAAAAAAAATTATCTCATAAAAACCATATACATCTCTGGTTTAAGACACAATCTATTCCACTCTTTGTCGGTAAACTCAAAAAGCATTTATGTTCACTCCACTCATCCTCCTCCCAGGTTGATGATGTAAGCAGCAGAGGACGGATGGAACATATTAAGAGTATATAGAAGGGGTAGCGTTGTCTCCACTTCCCAAACTGAACACACTGTGTGTGTGTGTGTGTGGGGTGATGGTGGTGGTGGTGGTGGTGGGGGGTGGGGAACTTGGAGTTCATTTTGGAACGGGAACAAAGAAGTTCCCTTTTTCTATGGTCCAGGCAGTTTCGGTTGCTCCACGGCCCTCCATTTCTGGGTATCATTTTCTCCTGGAGAGACCCAGGGGTGAAAAGTGAAGACAGATACATAGGTGTTTCCATGCCAAGACGTTAGAAGATGGGTTTTTTTGTGGGGGTTTATTCTCCATCGTTCAAAATGTAAAAGAGGAGTGATGGGTTTTAGATAGTTTTAAGGTCAGGATGATAAATTTAGTCGCCGGACGAATAAACACCATGGTAAAATACAGGTGGATGCAGTTGATAAAGACCAGCCGGCCTCAGAGGCCCAATAATTATATAAGAAATGTACTTTTATGTCTGTCGAAGGTTACCCCGTTAACCTTAATGTTGTGAGTCATGTTAAATGTGGTTTACCACCAGAGCCGTGATAAAGTGCATGTGGGCGCTCTCATTTGCTTGTGTTGACGTATGAGTCTCCAGGCCGACCTTTTGTGGGCGATTCTTATATTATTTATACTTTTTTGTTACTGTGACGTTGTAGATGTGCGCTTATACTATCTCTCGTCACGGACAGCTGTGGCACATTCTCCGCACAGCTGTAAGCCATTTCCTGTTTTCATTTCAGATCAACTTCAGTGCACATCTTTCACGGCTTAAAAAAAATATAAATCTAACCCTCCTTTTGTCCTTTCCCAGCCACCATTCCAACAACGTCATTGGTCAGGGAGTTATGGACGATAACATCCTATATACTATAGGATATCTATACTTATATACTAGCCCCTCCCATGTCCATCCCTATATACTAGCCCCTCCCATGTCTATACCCATATACTAGCCCCTCCCATGTCTATACCCATATACTAGCCCCTCCCATGTCTATCCCTATATACTAGCCCCTCCCAGGTCTATCCCCTATATACTAGCCCCTCCAATGCCCTCCTCTTTTTCTAATTGAGCTGTTTACTATTCTAATTTAATAATTATATAAATATTATTTTTAGCAAAGCATGAAGAAATAAGTTGAAGAAAACGTGTAGATAACCTCAAGAACCAAGGCCGAGTTATGAAAGTTTTTTTATTATTTTTTTACATATGTTATGGAGTTACACATCCATCATCACAGAAATATGTTCTCTGAGAAAGAGACTGCAAGACATCTGCAGTCTGTTGCCTTATTCCCCCGTTCCCTGGTCAGGAATACGCTCCGATAAGAAACAGTGACGGTATGTTTTATGTCCGTGTTGCTGACATAGCCCTGTCTGGGTTCTAACCCTAACCCTGTCCCTTTACTGTTGCACCATTAGCTGCATGCAGCGCATGGCTCCTTCCTTTATGCTCCACCTCGGAGCATATTGCCTGACCATTAGCACAGGGCTGCCTATCACTGCTGTTGTTCCGTTTGTATCGCTCGTAGCTGTACCAGCAAACTAGCAACCAGGGCTGCCTCTGATCTTGTCTGTCTGTCCAGACGTTTGGAGCTGTTTAAGAGCGTGATCTCCCAGTGGCTGGTTGGAGCGTTTCTTATATTTATTTAATTTATTTCTTTGGCACTGGGGGCATGGCGAGAGACTTTCTTATCCCCCTCTCACCCTCTCCTCTGTCTAGCGCTGGCACCCTGGGGTCCTCGAAACCTCAGAACATGTCTGCACTCAGAGGCATCAAAACGCCAACTGGTAGAGGAAGAGGAGGGGATGAAGGAGGAGGAGGAAGAGGAGGAAGAAGAAGGGATAAAGGAAAGGCGAAGGGAAATAGGGATGGAGGAGGATGTGGGGGGGAGGGAGAGGAGAAACCTCCCAGGGATGAAGTGTGCATGTACAGGCAGAGCAGGCAGGCAGGCAGGCAGGCCCAACAGGGCCGCTACACTTGTGATCTGAAGGCCGTTTGAGTGTCAGTCAGATCAAAGTCTCGGAGATAGAGGAATCCCTCTGTGTTGTTCTGCCGGAGAAACACTTATTGACAGCCAGGTGAAAGAAGGAGAGACTTCTGATAAAACTTAAGTGGAATCTTTGGTTTTTTGTTGTCATTATGCTTTGGTTTGAGGATTCCCAGATACCTTACTGCATTATTTGAATCAACATGACGTGTACAGGTTTTTGTGCACGTGTTCACTAACGTATATCAGATTAGGTGATGCCCTGTAAATAATTTTGTCATTGTAGAACTAACGGCAGACATTGAAATTCATCATATTAAATCCACAATGATATAGAGCAACATTTTACTTTTTGTCCAATTGCTCTCTGGTGTTTTTCTGCATCTTACAACATTGATCTATTCAGCAATATACTTATGAAGATCATGCTTACTAATATTGATTGTTGAAGTCCAAGATAATGTTTATAGAGGTTTAAGGGGTTATCGTAGTCATTAACCTCCTTTTGATTTAGAGTGATTTAGATGATATAGGTCTAATATTGACGACCTCTATGACGGGACGCTGTGTTCATGGTTATTTATGTAACGTGCTTCAAGACAAAGCTTAGCTTTGATGTTCTTTTGCACATATTTTACTCCATTACTTGATGTTACTTTGCCAAAAGCCATGCTTTGCAGTTCCTTAAATGGTTCACATCTCTGCAGATAAAGGAGCGTCAGTCTTGTGGTCACATGACCTAACCATGTGTTTCATATCCACATGACCTCCACGACCCGCTTCCATCTGGTGGGGGGGGCAACACAGGCTGGTGCTCATACACACGCGTGTTGAATAGCATGTCACGTGTAAGTTCACACGTACACGCAGGGAACACGGTGTGACATCACGCGTGTTGAATAGCATGTCACGTGTAAGTTCACACCGACACGCAGGGAACACGGTGTGACGTCACACGTGTTGAATAGCATGTCACGTGTAAGTTCACACCGACACGCAGGGAACACGGTGTGACGTCACACGTGTTGAATAGCATGTCACGTGTAAGTTCACACCGACACGCAGGGAACACGGTGTGACGTCACACGTGTTGAATAGCATGTCACGTCTAAGTTCACACCGACACGCAGGGAACACGGTGTGACGTCACGCGTGTTGAGTTGTTCATTATTTAGGAACTGTATGTCTTTTTCACAGCCTACACTGGCTCAATGCTAACTTTGCCCGCTTGTGAAGAACTTGAATGGGATGAGTTGTTTTAAAGCTCATGGCTTGAAAACACTTTCACAACGTCTTTTTTTCTCAATGGCTGAAAATCTTCTCCTCGTCATTATTATTTGTATTTATTGGTGTGCTTATTGCTCTTTATATAGGCCTCAAGACTAGTGTGACTAGAGTGAGTTTTTTTTCTTTGTGTATTCTTGAGATGCCCTCGTTTTCCTTAACTAGAGACTAAGGTTCCTCCAACAATAGGCCGTACTGTTCAAATCGTTTTGAAAAAACATTTATAAACTACATTACATCCTAACGTTCCTAGAGTTATTATCGTCATTTGTAATCTGTAAATATAAAGTTTGTCACATTTCCCTTGACCAGCAGCGCACACACACACACACACGCACACACACACACACACACACACACACACACACACACTACCCACAAACCTTCTACCAGACACCCAGTCTGTCACTCCCCTACCACGGGTTCCCGTGCAGCCGGGGTGTACCGTGCATGTATCCTCCGACGGGGGCCCGGCTCCTGTGTTAAATTAATGATTAGTTTTAGAGCGCACCCTGAGGCCATGCGCAGGCAGCTGGTCCCTGCAGAGGGCTAATCCGGCACGGCGCTACATAAAATCAATGTGGGCCTTTGGTGCGGGCATGCCACGAGGGTCGGGGGACACGTGTCAGACAGGCCTCGTGATTATTTCATGAGGTGTGTTTTTGAAGTCGCTGAGCCAGTGGAGGACCCTCCAGGTGCCCCAGACGTTGAAAAGAATATCCGGAAGCAGGGAAAGGGCTTGTGTCGAGGGGGTGGTGGGGGTGGAGGTGGAGGTGGTGGTGGTGGTGGTGCCGGTGGTGGATGAGGAGGTGATGCAAGTACTGGTAGTACTGTGTGCTGGTGGATCATGCGTTGGACTTGGAGAGGAGATCTGGAAAATGGGTGAAACATTGTATTTTTTTGTAGGGATTCACTGTACACATACTGCATGTATACATATATATATATATATATATATATATATATATATATATATACACATGGACACACACAGAAATAAGATACGGTAACACTTTATTAATCCTGGGAGGGAAATTATTCAAGTACATTCATACATGTACAGGACATACATATTTGATATGCAGCTGTAATAATATATATTTCTTTCTTCTTTTTTAAAGGAACAAATTAAAATAAATAAATATTTTAATTTCCATGAGAAGAGTTAATAATAATCATAATGAATAATAATAATAATTATTATTATTTTATTTATAAAGCGCTTTTCATTTGTAAATCTCAAAGTGTTCCAATGTCTTTCTATGAAACTCACTCGTGTGAGTTTCATGTTTGAATGACCTAGTGGTGACCTCTGGAATGATGGATATATTCAGATCATTCACATCAAGGGGGATTGAAGGGATTTTCCAGACAGTGATTGACTAGAGATTGACTTTGAGCTGTAGCGTATTTGCCATTTTTCCATTGGTTTTTGTTGATTGCTGCCAGTTGAATGTTGCTTTAGAGATTTGGATGTTCTATCGGGGCTGGCTAATTTGGTGAGAGGAAACGATTCTGTGTCAGAACAATCACGTGGAAAAATGTAATTTTGTTTCCTTTGAGCAATAAATCTCTTTCATAATCCGAGAAGAGGACATTCAGTTTTCGTCTCGGCAATTATTCAGGCAGTCTGTGTTGTGAAATTAGTTTAACATCTTGTCAGTTTTGATTCTCTGACCACATTGAAGCCGCCCTTCATTTTGTCTCTTCGGGGTTTAATGTTCAGATACAAAAATGTGAATGTCTGAAATCTCTTTACGCCCCCCCGCCCCTGTCTTTCGTCAATAATTGGAAGAGAGGGATGAAAAGAGGGGGGAGAGATGATTTGACCCTAGTCCTTTCTTCGTCTACCTTTCATTCTGCCTGATGGCATTGGATCGCCTGCTTTGCCTTTGTCTTGTACAATCTTATAACACGTTTTAATAATAATATGTGTATTTGTATTCCATCTATTCTCTTTCTCGTTACAAAGGGAACACAATAATGTCGTAATACCATTTTATTCAGTGTTTTGCCTAAGATGTTTTCCAGCAGCGCTGCTGAGGTGTGTGTGAGGTGCACTATGTTAATGTGCACGTGCACGGTGCTGATGTGCACGTGCACGGTGCTGATGTGCGTGTGCACGGTACTGATGTGCACGTGCACGGTGCTGATGTGCACGTGCACGGTGCTGATGTGCGTGGGCGCAGAGAGGTTTTAGTGTGATCGGTGATTCCAGTAGGGCTCTGGTGCATTCCAACAGAAATGGTCTAACAATATAACAGAACAACGTGGTCTCATACGATGGTATAACAATATAACATAACAAGGTGGTCTCATACGATGGTATAACAATATAACATAACAAGGTGGTCTCATACGACGGTATAACAATATAACATAACAAGGTGGTCTCATACGACGGTATAACAATATAACATAACAAGTCACTTGTTGTGTTACTTTTTCTCTTTATGCTTCCTACATTTAGTCTAAAGCCATTCATGAGCTAATGCCACCTACAGTATCATGCATTCTTTATTCTTCTATAGCAGAACACTATTTTGCTGTCAGTATTTTTCTGTTAATATTTCTCCAATGACAATAATGACATGGTAACAACTGAGGGGGATGCAGTAGAGGGCACCTATGATAAAACAAATAGTATTTTTGGGGCGCCTAACATCATTTTTAATTTAAATTATTATTTTTCGCATGGCTGATTGCAGTGGCGCTAGTAATCCAGCAGCGGCACAGCTCCACTGCTGGATGCATGTAGGGAAACACTGATATTTATTCTCCTCTACCAGAGGGAGGGGGTTATAATGAGAGAACCAGGGCTGCCCCCCCCCCCCTCCTTCTCCTGACAGGCCTCAACGTTGTGGTGCAGAGCGACTTGTAGTCTCATGTGAACTCACATGAGATTGCGTTCATTTGCGTTCCCACTGCGACACTTCATTAGGGGCAGGGTTTGTGTATCAAAACCCTTCGCTAACCGACTGTTACTACATTTGCTGCCAATAAGCTATCGTATGCAATTAAACCCCTGAGTTCCGGAGACACACACAATATGATTAAGTGTTCATAACCTTTGACCCGAGCGCCAACTCGTGTGTTGGTGACATGTATGAAGTGAGAGTCTGGGTGAAGCTATATGGATACTGTGTGGTAGGCAGGGGCAGGAGTGGAGTGTGGTTCCTTCATAATGAGGTAAAAGCACTGATGGGAGATCTTGTGTCTGGTCATGAGACCTGCGTCTTCTCCAGACAGGTTTGATGGCCCCTCAGCCTACAAGTCTTTAGATTACAGAGATCATCTTGAAGACAGAATACATTTTAGTCTGATGACGTCCATGAGTTCTATTATGTTCCTCCCATGAACAATATCATTCAAAATATGTTACAATTTGTTCTTCAGTGGAAAGAGTGAAGAGTTTCCAGTGACTTGTTAGTAAGCAGGCATGCTATTGCATGTAATTCATATTGTTCCCATTGGTTTATACTTTATATGGCTTATTATTTAGCATTAGCTTTGTAAAGAACGGATAAGAAAAAGGCATTGTGTAGACAACTAAGAGCCCTTAGTTTGTCCAGCTGCTTTTGTATATTACAGTGTATCTCACTCATAGTGAAAACTATATATATATATACTGTATATATATACTGGCTGAACTGTAAAACACTTCACAAAGGAATGATGATGCCATTTTCCCTTTAATTGGCCGGAGGCCGTCACAGCTAATATTTTGTGAACGGCGTGTATTGTAAGAATGCGGCCATAAAAAAGGGCAGCAATGTTTGGCATTGCGAATGGAAAGCACTAAAATATCACAGGGTCACTGTGACTTCATGTCATTCAGCTACCAGATGATTTAGACTCGGGATCTGGTCGAACCCGGACTGAGAATTGCTTGTTCTGAGAATGGGCCTGACGACAAGGAACTGCACCATTCTTCAAACTATTTTTGTCTTTTTGTCTTTGTCTGTATGGCTCCTCTGTTCAAACAATTAGAAGTGAAACCATGACGCAATGGTGGACTCCACTAGGTCATCTTTGAACTTAATCAATTCATTTGTATGCGATAAAATGGTGTGCATGCATGACGATTTTTGCTTGATTCATTTTTGAACACTCTAAAACCAACCAGAAAAAGTAACAGCTTTGGTTAGCTATACAAAAAGAAAGAAAGAAAGAAAGAAAGAAAGGAAGCAAGAAAGTCAGACAGACAAACAAAGAACAAAGCCCAAACATCGGGACAAACTATTTTGGCTGTGCAGTGGGTGGCCATCTTGTCAGTGGCCATCTTGTCCATACAGGGTGACAGGCTGGCTTCGCATGCTTCTCATTTACAGTGTTGAGAGAAGTGACACATTCCTTCTGCTTTACGGTTTACTTTACCAGCTTGGCAGCAACATTTCAATGTCCATTAACAGTCCTTCAGTATTTTTTTACTGTCACAGTCTTTCTGAAATATGAATATTAGCTGGAATGGCCTTAAATGACAGAAGTGTTTGGTATTAACGCTTCCTCAGGAACAGACGGCCCGTCGTGTATCAACTCTGTCGCTAAAACGCTCGCCAGTGATGTCTGATTAGGAGCGCGAGGAGAGATGAATGGATATCTCATTTGTTATCACACTGACTAGAGCGACGGACGATAAAGAGAGAGGGATGCCTCTGCATTTCCCCAGTGTGACAGTATCTATCTATCTGTCCATCTACTCGTCAGCCTGGCTCTGCCTTGTTGACGCGCTGTCTGCTCTTGACAGCACGTCGACAAAAAAAGAAAAGAGAAAGAACGGAAAAAAAGCGCGCTCTCTGGGCCTCGGTCCTGGGTAGTTTCACCAGCCGGCGAGGGGAAGGTTGTTGTGGATTCTGCATTTTAATCCTGGTCTGTTTAATGTTTGCTCGCCCCCCCCCCCCCCCCCCCCCCCCCCCCCCCCACCCACCCCCTCCGCCCGTGACAATCTGGCCCAGACATCATCTTAATGGTATGTATGGTGATAAAGCCAATAAAATGTCAGAATGATTGATAAGCTGAGCATTATAGCAATATGAATTTCCTGTCCTCTTCTGCGCTGCCAATGATGGTTTCCAAATTGAATTATTTCTGTGTGTGAGAGACAGAGAGAGCACAGGTAGGAGAAATGTTTGTGTGTTGGAACATATGAAGGTTATACATTCCGGTAACATACTAATAAAACATTGTTAGCTATTGGGTTGCAGTGGCTAAATAAGGTTAAATAAGTTATTACTGAATGTTTAACAGGCCTAGGCCTATTTGTTTTGAAGATGGATAAGGGATTGCCAACAATAATAAGAAACATTACCATATCCCATGTTTATATAAACGGTATGAAATGTTGCTCTCTTTGAGATCTAAAATGTCTCAGGCGAGCCATACTTCTTGGGCCAGCCGCGTTTAACGTCAAGTCAAGATGACTTAAGTCACAATAGATGAGTGTTGCAGATGTGGAAGAAGATATCAATCGTCTTCGCTCGTTCAAGACGATGGCTCCCAGAGAATCTTGCGACCCCGGGTGACACCATCAAATGGTGAACGTAAATCGTGATTGGTCTTCATTTTGTCTATTTTATTTTTTTTAGCATTCAAATTTTGACCGGCATTTCATATCATGACCTTTTCTACAGAACAAACAGTGTAAACTATTGTAAAAACCGTTAGATATTCAGTTGGCCATTGCTAATTTTTATATTCAACGGTAAATTCTCCCCACATGTCTTCTGGGTTTGGATCATATAACTCCCCGTTCATTGATTTATTGCTCACTCGTTGCCATCCAATAGCGATGGGGTTGAGATTGACAACACATGGAGTACTGACTTGTTCAGGCCGTGTCTCTGCGGACCAATGAAACGGCCCGTTCCTCCCGACAGCCCCGTGAGCAGCGCTGCCTCAGCCCCCTGACTGGCAGTCATATAGAAAGCTCTTTGTTTTATGCAAATGGTGATTGATGACACGTCTGGCACTGTGTGCAGTTTTTGACGAAAAGTATTGATGGCTGCTCTCAGTGAAGTGTTAGTCCAGGTGACAGAGCAATCCATTTTAAGATGAATTGCAGAGAGGGGGAGAGATAGAGAAAGAGACAGAGAGAGAAGAAGGGAGAGATGGAAAGATGAGAGGGTTTCATCAGCATTTTCAGGGACCTACTCGTTTCACTAGTACAGTTTATATTTCATTTGTTTTACTTCTGGCGTTTTTTTTTTCCTTTATCTTTTTTTTTTTTTTTACAAAAGCGTAGGGGTCCAAGAGAAGGTCAAGAACTAGTCCTGCAAGTTCTCCTTGCAGAGATAGTTTTCTTTCCTCTAAGTTGGTAGAAAAAACGTCTAAAGTTGAATTCAACTAACAGACATGTAGACAGAGAAGTCCCACCGCAACACAGAGTGGGTTCTGTTTGCTTCTTTCTAAAAACCTTTTTGAGACCTTGTTTTAGTTCATGGCACTTTACGCTTCAAGCCAATGAATGAATAGCCTTCCATGTCTTGTCAAAATATACCCGTCTGTCCGTTAAGGCTCATTTAGTGCCTGTAAGACCCAGGGCATCTGCAGCCACTGTGTTTGTTTGACTTGGATAATGGGCCGCTTTCTGACCTTTGCAGCATTGTACGACTTAAGGATGATGAATGGAAACGTAAGAGTACTCTACATGGCTGTAGTTAACCAATGTAATTCCTCTAATGGAGCCACGATCAAGCGGAACTTACCTCTGCTTTTGAATCTTTCTGCAGACGAACACTGCGAACACGTAAAAGAACAACAGAGACGTTGGCGCTGATGTGTTCCGCGTGACGGGGCCAGGTTTTAACAGATGCTTCAAGGGGACCCTAACCCGTGAAATCACGCTGTCCTGGATCCAGGGCCCCGCCCGCTAACTAGTTGTATAAATAGATTTTCATGGCAGGGCAATTCATCTCTGCTGGCCATGAAAACATCAGCTTCGGGAAGACATTGGCTTTAGCCAAGACCCGCCGCTTGTTAGAGGCCAGAGCAGCGGCCCAGATGCCCGGGACGTAAACTCATGAAGAGAAGATTAATTTATCTGTCATCCCGACTTTGACAGTTGTTGTAAATCCGACTCGGGAACTCAAAGGGAGGAGATCCAGAGGTGAGGGGGCGGTGGTGAGGGAGACGGACGGAGGTGGAGGTGTCGATGGAGGGGTTGGGGGAGTGTTGTAGGAGATAGGAGTTAGTGTTAGTGAGAAGGAGAGAGGTTGGGAAGAGGGGTGAGTGTGTGTCTGAGATTTCAAACACAACCCAAAGACAATTTGACAAGAGAACTCCGCTCACTCACTGCACCTGGCCGGCGTCGACAGCCCACCTCCCCAGATGATGTGATCGGGGCTTCTATTGTGGAGAGAACATTTGGCAGTGATTTCACAGCCCTACTCCCCCGCCTCCTCCCAACTCCGCCCCTATCTCCTCACCCCTTACTCACCCACATCCCACACTTATTATTTTTTATATTTTTTAAAAGCACACTCCTCATCCATTTTCCGCCCACCACTACCACCACCACCACCACCACCACCACGACACTGCTATTTTGCAAGATGGTGGCCACATAAGGCAGACTGGAAAGGGAGTAGGGGGGGAAGTGTCAGGGAAGCCATTCGGAGTGTGATTGATGAGAACACGGCCGGCCACGGCGGCCATGTTCTCTGATCTCTGAAGCCACGGTTGCCCTCCCTTTTACTCAAGAAACAGGAGGAGTTTCTCAAACGTTATTGTCACTGGCAGACTGAATGCATTATATGTCTTATCATATCTGCTGTCTCTGAAATGGGTCTGGGTGAATTAGGACAGATACGTTTTGTTTGTTTGAAAGTTGGTTTGGATAGCGTCGACTGGTACGAATCAGATTACGATTTTATAGTATTAACCTATCAGATCTTGGATGCAAAGAAGGTTTAGTTTAGTGACTCAATAGAATTCTCATACATGAAATATGATGTGTAATACATAGATATGTTAATTGCCGTATGTGATTTATTGAAATAGTTTTACAATGCTACATATTTTTCATGGTTGTGTTTTATTTCGTATTTCACTCCAAACGAAAATATCATGCGATGCAATAAAATAGTAATTGATTGTTTTTTAAGCCTTGTCTCCGACCATTTTTCCACGAATGCCTTTGCCAGAAAATCTGTTTTTCATAGGATTTATAGGGAGTACATATGTGGATGTAGTTACAGCCTTCACAACTGAAACAAGGTTTTCTCTGTCAATAATGAGTCCCGTCGGCCTCTGGGTCTACACATAGATCATGAGGTCTCCTCTTGGCTTTATTTGACCCATCTCTCTATCCATACTTTTCTTTTTAATGACCAATAACTAGCCCCATTCTCTGACACATATCACCATAATCCGTTATCCACGAGGAGTTTACTGGCCTTGGATTCGATATGGTCGACCTATCTCGCACGTGTCGCTTTCTGCTCTTTTTTGCGATCGTGTCGGACTATCAATCTAGGGTTACGTCAAACGTACAAACCCAGTCGAGTCCCGGTGAAGCCTTATCAACACTCTTGTTATGTCTGATTGGACCCTGAGGAAGTGAGAAACAACACACCCCCGTGAGGTTTGAGCGTTTGATGTGGATTAGCATGCTAATGGACTTTGGTTTTTTTTTCTCTTCACTCTTCCTCCCCACCCCCTTGAGAAGGACAACCTCAAGCCAAGGGAGAAGAGGTCTGTGGGGGCGTAAAGGAGTGAGAATGGTGGGGGTAGGGGGGGTGGATGTGGATGTGATAACTGAGGGGAAAGAGAGGAGAAGAAAGCGGACGGGTGTCGTAGAAGATATTGCTAATTAGCATGTGGGAGCAAACCGGTTCTGACAGCAGAGGTAACCCTGCCCTGATTCATATGGTGACTTAACAGTCCCCTGTTAAGTTCTTTTTCCTACTCTTTTTTTGTGTCAGTCAGACCCAACAGCTGTGGACTTAGGGCTCCATTCACCTAAGAGGAAATCTAAAGATAATCCACAGTTTGATGTTATGGAAATGGGGGTGATGGGGGGGGGGAGGGCTTCTGAGTCTTCTGATGAGGGGAAAAGGGGTCACCGGTGTTTAGGGGCAACGGGTTTAAGCTGTAAACCCCGACACAATAGGTTCTGACGGAGGAGTGAGCTCACCCAACAGCACCAAACACAGGGAGTCTCTAGAAAGCACCTTCTCCGAGCTTCACTGAACTCATTGAAGAACATGAAGGGATGAGAGGGATGAAGAGCGCCAGTGTCTCTAAGTCTTTCATTTCCTGGTGAAAACAAACTCTTTTGATGTATCCAAATAGGGTAGGGAAAGGAGTTTATTCACCTGTTCTAAGTCGGCGGTGCCGGTGTTTTTATTTTGTCGTTTTTTAAATGGGTTACTAGGTCTGATGGAAGCAATCGTGGTTTTGACAACATCAATTGTGGGACTCTTTTGGGGGGGGCATCTTATTTCAAAAGAGTATTTAGGAATAATGGGTAGAAAAGTCTCGATTCAGCTTATTTCACCTCCTACTTTAGTTCAAATATATGAAGTTGTTCTGCCCTGGATGAGTGCAGCTTTGAGAATTATGCCGTACAAAAGGTAAGGTGGGGCACGTCTCTCGCTTCATATCCATTGTGAGTTCCTGCTTCTCAGAAAGGCATTACCAGTGAAGCTGTTAAACGGTTTAGCATCTTGCAACTTTGAGACGTAACCCGATAATCAACTTATGACTTATGTAAATAAATACAAACTCAAAATGCCAACATTTGACAATTTTACTTAGGCTTTTTTATCAGAAAGTTTTATTCGGCTAAACTTTTTAGTTGGGAATTATAATACAAGTGTTCTAGTTTATGTAAAATATAAAATATGGCACGGTCATCCCTGCAATTAGGACATAATCCTCACACCAAAGATGGTAGTTGACCTTGAGAAGCTTCAATGAACATAGCCCCTCTGTCACCCCCTGAACCCCCTACGCTTGCCTCTTTAACACACACACACACACACACACACACACACACACACACACACACACACACACACACACCTCTCCTCTTCTCTCTGACAGTTTCAGGCAACTGCAGTATTGCTTTAATGCACATTTGCTTACCATAAGAATTTCATTTTCAACGATAAAGTCCTGGAACTTGGCAATGGAGGCGGCTCTGTGAGTCTGTGCATGTGCATGTGCGTGTGTGTGTGTGTGTATGCGTGCACGTGTGTGTGCGTGCACGTGTGTGTGTGTGTGTGTGAGAGAGCGAGTGCGTGCACATGTATGTGTGTGTGTGTGTGTGTGTGTGTGTGGGGGGGGGGGTGTCTATGGTTGGGTGCCAAAGCCCTAGCCCAGGATGATCCAGGGCCCCTGCCCTGGGGGACAGTTTAAGGCAGAGTGGGCCAAGGTGCTGTCATGAGAGAACATGATTAATCCTCCTCATATCCTTCATCCCACCAACAGGGCAGCACGGGACGCACCGCTCAGCCGGGCCGCACGCCTTTCAATTAAGCCACATTAGCTTGTTGATAAACTGCCTCATCGTAATGTTTAACGGGGGTTTAACCGAGAGGGGACTGCGGTGGGAAGGAAAACATTTTCTTTTCTTTATCACATTATCTAACGTAATGAAACGATCAGGTCGTAATGGGGTTACTTTATAATTGGAGATTCAGAAGCGTGAGGGTACCCACAGAGATTATTTAGCCAGTACCTGTGAAGAGGTGTGTGTGTGTTTGCCTGTGTGCACGTGTGTGTGTGTGGATATGTGTGTGTGTGTGAATCCGTAATGGCCCCACTAAATGACACAAACTATCCTCTCTCTCTCTCTCTCTCACTCTCACTCTCTCTCTCTCTCTCTCTTTCTCTATTATTCTCCCTCTATTCTTCTCTGGAGATAAA
>OOFB01002391.1:838-21075 GCA_900323305.1 Trachyrincus murrayi
TAGTAGGGTTAGGAGGTATATGAACGGGTTAGGGTTAGGAGGTATATGAACGGGTTGGGGTTAGTAGGGTTAGTAGGGATATGAAGGTTAGGGTTAGGACACATGATAGGTGGTTTTATAGGATAAACAATATATTCGAATATACTTCTAATAGTGATACATCTGTTTATACTTTTCATTTAGTGTGTCTATGCATTCTTCAGTCTGAAAACATTACTCTCTGTATGTATTGTGGTATGGGATGTCTGCATGAGTAAAGTAGTGTATAGTTAAGTACTTTCACATGGTATACATTACATAGGACTAATTGAAAAACATGTCTTAAGTTTCAGTATGATAACATGTGGTACTCATTAGTCCTAGCAGTAACATAGATCACCTTTGTATGTTTCAAGCTAAACCACTTGAACTGCAAATCTACTTGTTGCTATGACTTCTTAGTCTGAGTCTTTAACTTCATCTGAGCTGAGCAGAATAATCTCCTTACAACACACTAAGGTATTACATCTGGAACCGTGCACAACAAAACTGAGGACATCTACTGGACACACTAAGGTATTACATCTGGAACCGTGCACAACAAAACTGAGGACATCTACTGGACACACTAAGGTATTACACCTGGAACCGTGACTTTATTCATTTATTTTGGCCATACACCCAACAACATTATTATGATTATTATATTTCTACCTGATTAAGACATTTTCACATAAATTGATCCAATACAAAAAGCAATATTCCGAATGAGACGTCATTGTACGAGAGGTAGATGTAGATATTCTGTAATAACTGATCAAATATAAAGCACAACACGACAACGTGGGAATAGCGAAAGGTGTGTGTTGATAAACAAGGGACAGTCAGTCGGGACAAAAGCACGATATCAATGGTATAGCATGTGGAAGTATTGATTAGCCTATGCTAAGCTAATCAGGAAGTGTAACGGGTTTGGCTTGAAGGTTTTCTTACCAGGTGGCTGAACCGGATGCTCGTAGCAGGTGCAGGTCAGACATGATGGACTCAAGTTCTCCTTCACGTGCGGTGTGTCTCTATGTACTGTGTTGGAGGAGGCGGGGCCAGCCGTGTGTCTCTATGTACTGTGTTGGAGGAGGCGGGGCCAGCCATATGGCAGGCATGGAGGACCTTTAAAGGGGCCGCTTGGTTATTGTGTTGGGAAGTCATATTGTATTATATGGTCTATTTTAATGAAGGTTATTACATTTCTAAAATCTATTTGTATTTAAAGAGATGGAGGGCGAATTAAGGATAACCGTTATGGGGAGGAAAATAGGTTTATATTATTAGAAAACCAATTGGCTAATTTGGCTAACCCTATATATATATATATATATATATATATATATATATAACTTATATCAAAGAGGGCTTTTTGCCTGTTATTCAGCTAAGGAATATTTGTATAATATGGTTGGTAAGTAATCCTAGTCGGAGGAAGAAGCATTGGATGACGTGGAAGCCCCTGATGGGCGGTGAGAGACTACTAGACACCTAATGTGTCCTTCTCTCAGAGGCAACTTACGGGCAGAAAGGAATTAAAATAATAAATGATAAAAACTAATAAAAATTAGTGAGTTGGAATGGGAAGGTGTGGAGCAGTCGGGTACAACATGTATTACACACACACCTTCAGCCTCACATGTATTATGGCCTCTAATCCTAATAAAAAACGAGTGGTTGTCATATGTTGTAAATGCGTTTCCTCTCATTGTTGATTCCATCACGCTCACGCGCTAACCCGACCTTCAGAAAAAAAGTTATTCACAAAAAAACACCTGAGGGAATTTGTATTTTGGCGATTACGCCCACTTCCGGACGTCACCAGATGGCGCCAGAGGAACTTTTATCCCTCACCTAACCCTTGGTTCCAGGTCTCTACGACCTTCTGGAGAGGACCGCCTTGGGGCGATCGTGGTCCCTTATACCCTAACCCCTAACCCCCTTTTTACTGGGTTTAGTGACAGAAATTTACCCTAACCCTAACCCAAAAACGATATGGGGAGACCTGACCAAAAAGGACAAAAGACCAGGACCACTCAGAACCACCCCGCAATAGGGTTGGGTTAGCGTTAGGGTCAGCCAGTCAGTCTGTGTACAGTCACTAAGTCAGCCAGTCAGCCTGTATCGAGTCAGTCTGTATACAGTCAGTCAGTCTGTATACAGTCAGTCTGCGCCACACCACGTCACAGGGTCATCTTTTAGAGTTAGAGGTGTCTCATACCAAATATAAAAGTACAATTTTATTAATTTTTTTTCCATTGAGTGTTGGTACCCTTGCTATTATTCAATTTTCTTATTATAAAATTAAGTTAGCATCTATCCCATGTATATCTATTTAAAAGCACAATTGAAGATATAACTGATTGCCATTAATTTAATCTCTTCCTGATTTATGAAGTCCACGTGTTATGTATTAGTAGTCACACATTGGTGTACCATAAACCCTAGAGTTGTCACACTTTTGTTGTACTCAAAACATAAATCTGTTAATTACATCCACCTTATCACCTTTACGAGAAATTTGTCACGATAAACTTAAGACTCGAAAAAATGACAAAGAATAGAGTATGTAGAATACTATAATAATAATAGAATAATAGAGCGGGACACAAATACATGGTGTTTTGCAGTGAAATGCGTCTTTAAAATAGTATTTTGAATTAGTTTCACCGCCCTGACTACTTTGGATTATAAAAAGCAACTAACAGTCACATCGAATAGATCTAGTCTACGGGCGCTTTATAACCACTGAGCCTGTGTGTCTGCTCTACAGTTTGGTTAGGGTGCGGTGGGATGGAAAGGAGACTGCTCGGAGAAGGTTAGTGGTTAGGTCAGGGTTAGGGTTAGGTCCGTGTGTGATGTGGAGCACATGACCCACCCCTGTGCTCCCGAGTGGATAGTAGTGGACTACCTCACTGCCAAGCCGGAGGGCGGACGCCTCAAAGCGGCCGTGAACCGAGAGAGCGGCTCTCGGACCCCGTGGGAAACAGGACTGTGCGCTGCGACGGGTGGCACCGCGTCACCGTCTCTCTCGACAGCACGGTGCTCGAGGATGACGCAAGGGTGGCGTTGGAAAACGTGGACCTTTCGAGCGCTACATGGCCTTGAACTACGGGGGGCGCTTTTACTTTGGCGGCTTTGAGTTGCAATCAATAAACGGAGGCTAATATAATCATACAAAAAAATGATTAGCTTTATTATGAACTGTACATAAACGGTGCAAAAGCACACTTGATTTCTAATGTACACGACAAGCCAAAATGTACAACTTTCTCCTTAGAAACTTTTATAAAATATTTAAGCAACTTTTTAAAATTTAAATTGGAAAAAAACAGAAAACTGCGGTTTACTTTTTTTTTCCGCCATTGGGAGTTAATCGTTTTCAGGTGTTACATTCATACATTTAAGCTTCTACTGAAAAACAAACCATCAAAACATATTCCACAATTGTGCTGTATGTTTATATTCCTTTGAACACATGAATAAAAAGGTCTGGAGAAAAAAAAACCTTCAGCGTCTTTGTGGTTAGTGCAGACGTCAATAGCAAACATACAATTTAAAAAAAGGTTACTTTTTAAAATTTGAATGTGTTCATAAATCCACTGACTCTTGGTAGCCATTGTTGATGTACTGGAAAGAACAGTTAAAACGGAAACATTTATAAAAAAATTAAAATTAAACAGAACCAATGGCACGGTAACAGCTGCACACTAGTGTATTTTAAAAAATATATATATAAAAAATAAAACGAAAACCCCAACTCATGAGTAACTGTCCCTGGAGCTTCTCCTGCCGTTCTCATAGTCCGAGTCCCGCCTGTGTCTGTGGCGCTCCTTATCTCGCTCCTTGTGGCGGTCGCCGTGGTGACGCTCTTTCCGCCGGTCCTCCGAGTGTCCGCGGTGCCGGCTGCGCTCACGGTGCTTGTCGTGGTGCCGGCTCTTCTTGTCACTGTGGCGATCGCGGTGGTCCCGGTCCCGCTCATCCGCGTGCCTGGGCCTCTCCCACGGGTCGCTATAGCGATCCTCAGGCCGCTTGCAGTCCTTTATGCCGGTGGTGGAGGGGGAGGGTCGACAGGCCGGCTCGGGGAGGGCATCCTGGTGCAGTGAGGGAGCGGTGTGGGAGGTGGGAGGGATGTTGAGTGGCTGGGAGGAATGATTCTGCTGCTGCTGGGCCAGGGGGGTCTGAACCTCCTCGGGAAGCTGTCCGGAACGGCCACCACCACCGCCGCCATATTCTACAGGTCCTTGAAACCCGAGCTGTCTCAGAGGAGCGCCTGTGGCATCATCGCTAGCGCCACTGGCTGCTGGGACGCTATGGGTCCAGTCATTCTGGAGCTCGTGAATTTGTCCGTCTCCTTGTGGCCCTGGAGGGCACGCCGCGGTGGTTGCCGTAGCGCCAACCTGAGGCACGCGGGGGTCCATCGTTGTCTCACTGGGAGAGCTGCTGCCAATACCCACCACCGCCATCCCAGACGGGGCCTTGGCCTGGGGGAGAGGATAGCCGATGGGCTGATGACCTGCTGCGGTCTCGTTCTGACCGCTGCTCAGCGCGGGAGCGGCTTGTGGCGTCAAAGTTGTTTTGAGTGGCGATTGCACAGCCTTATCCTCAAGCACAGAGGAATAGACCGAGGACTTCTTCAGGATGCCGCTCAAGGGCGGTTTTGGACTTTCCGTGGATTTTGCGTGAGGCGCTAAAGTTCTTTCAACACCTTCCTTCTCAGGTTTGATCGAGACGTTGGCGGCGGCGTCCTCCTTTTTGTTGCTCCTGTTGGGAGACGGCAAGGGCAACCCGGCCAGGAAGGCCTCCGTGGAGACGTCTGGAGGCTTGTCTCTGAGCGAGATGCCGGCTCCCATCCGTGCTGCAACATCCTGCCCAGGGGGCACGCTCAGAGCCGCGGGGTTGTTGTCCGACCCGCCTGCTGGCACCACTTCAACTTTCACTGGTTTGGGTTCTTTCTTCTTGATGACGAAGCGGTCCAGTCGCAGTGCGGTCGTAGGACTCTTGACGGTCGTCTTGGTGGTCCGAGGGTCCTGCGCCAGCGGGGGAGGCTTGGTCCCGAAGTCCGGCAGAGGCGGCAGCTCTCCGCCCCAGCCCAGCAACACGCCCGGAAGGAAGCGCAGCGGCTTGTTGGCCTCCGAGCCCTGCTCACCCTCCTCGATGGACGCCTCATCTTCCACTGAGTCCGCGATCGGCTCCTCCTCTTTCTCTTCTGCCTTCGTGGTGCCAATCAGCTTGTCCGCCTCCTTCGTCTTCTTGGCGGGAATCAGGGAGGAGAGGTACTTCTTTGCGGACGCCTCCTCCTCGGTGACCCGCATGCTAATTGTGGGAACCGGCAGGGGCTTGGTCTCGCGAATAATGGCTGCCGTTTCGTTCACGTCCACGGGGAGGAAGTCCCGCTTGGCCCGCTGCCGGATGATTAGCCCCAGGAGCAGGTTGGGGCGGTTGTTCTCCAGGCCTGTCCAATCACAAGGGAAAGGTGAGAGTTTAGGTTTTTGAAAAGCACAGGGTTTTTTTCATGCATGTGTGCTACGGAAGATAAACGTTTTGTTGGTTACGGGTTACCTGGACCGTCAAAAGGCACCAGCTGGTGTGGGACCTTCTCCGTGGCGCCCAGGGGGATGATGTACATGTCCTTGACCTGCTTGAGGTTGTTGGAGACCACACCGAAGCGCTTGCGACTGCTGAAGTAAGCATACAGGAGGGTGTAGGAGATCTCGTCCTCTTCTGTCTCGGGGGAGAAGCGAATGAGACACACCTCCTGTAAGAAGTCAAACATAATTACTGAGAGCCAAAACTACATCTCTGGTTTACACTTTTTTGAAGTCTGAATAATTGGGTGTTAGGAACATTTTTCAAGGAATATGTTAGGGGTCATTTTCACCTTGAATCATATTATCAATACTTGGCACTGGTACATTTTATACACCCTTATAATAATTGTTGAAATCAAGTTACTATTTAAGCAATGCTACAACCGATTAGACGGAAAGATGGGTAAAAATGAATACAATACTTTGGTCTTGTCTGTTTGGTCTCCATTCTTAGCCGTGTTTTGGTCAGAGCTCGATTTATTCCTCTGTTACCGTTTGAAGTACGAATGCTACCACAGCACAGATTATCCCCGAAGGAACAGCTTCCAACCAATTCAGCCACTCACTTTAGTTCCAGTCGCTCGGATCTTGTCAAAGTAGTCCCACACTGTTTGTGGACTAATCCTGCCTCCCACCTGCACACTGTCTGGCATATCCTGTACACAAGAACACAAGAGTGCATGTTGAGGCCTTAAGGATTAAAAACTAAAACTACTCCATTTCAACCCTCTCAGTAAATTATCTGGGGCTGTCTACGTTACCTCGGTCAGGTTATCCAGAGCGCCGGAGACCGGGAAGGCTTTTGTTACCAGCTTGGCCACGGCGGCCATGTTGACAAAGCCTCTCCACATGTAATTGAGCGTGGAAAGGAACGGGACGCCCTCGTCTAGTGCAGACGTAAAGCTCGACCTGAGGGAGAAAAACAAACATAACATATTACATACATATACATACATTTAGCAGAGCTTTTAACCAAAGCAACTTACAGTGGAAGTATAGCCCCATGCCACTAAGAAGCAAGTAAGGCGTTAAGACAGGGAATACAGAAGGAGGTATAAGTATCTTGCTCAAGGAGGGGGGACCATGGGGATCGAACACAGAACCTTTTGGGCTGGTACTCAAACAGCCCATCCTATACACCATCCCAGTAGTTCTCAACCTTCAAAAGTCAAAAAATGTGTATCGAAATGGAGCAGGAACTTGCATTACTTGGAATAATTAATCAATAATGAAGCAAATCCTAAATAGTACTAATTATATTGTGAACAGAAATTACTTGTATATATTTTTCACTTGCTCACTAGCTTCACTACTAACCCTGGTGAGAAATATGTATGAAATACAAAAAAAAACGCATGGCACGCCTAGCCTTGGGAACCACTGCTGCACTATCCTCCTATCCTGACTGAAGCAAGCAGACAGGGTTATGGTTATGTAGGGTACAGATCGTAGTACGCACCGTCCTTCATAGCTGCTGGACGTGGCACTGCGGAGGCTGTCCTCCAGGTCGGTGAGGTGCAGGTTGTCCTCCTTCGCCGTGGGCGTCGCCGCGACAGTCTTGGTGGTCTCCTCCACCACCGCCGACGGCCGCCTCGCCACCGTCGTGGCCACCTTCACCACCTTGGTTGGAGCTTCTTCCACGGGCGGAGCCATGCGACCTGAGGGGAAAATAAGAAGAAGTTTAAGAAGATAAATAAATCTTTTGTAAATGAATGAGTCTGACTATTGGTCATCTTAAGGTCTGTCTTGTATGTACCTGACGAATGGAGCTGTATGGAATTTAGTTTGAATCCATAGCAACACAGACTCACTACTGCTTTCCATTCCAGCACACTTTTATACTGTCCTTCAAAAGGCTTTAGTCAAGACAGATCCATAGCTCACCCGTGCAGATCTTGCAGTGGAGGTCGAACAGGTGAGACTTGTGTTGTCCGGTGGTGTCTTTATCCACCTTGGCACTGCTCTCCGCTTTCTTCTCCACAGTAAGGAGTTCGGCAGGCTGGTCCAGTGCCTTGGTGGGGGAAGGACTCTGGGGGAAGCAAGGTAAATCAGAGCAACAAATGTTAGGGTAGGGTTAGCATAGCAACTAATAGGGTTAGGGTTAGGGTAGGGTTAGCATAGCAACTAATATCGTCACAACGCCAAAATTATGACTTTGATACGATACCCGCCTAAATATCTTCATACCGATACTGAAACAATACCACGGCAAAAACCTAAAACGTAATGAAGCGTAATGGAATTATAGATGACAGAACACGGAACTTGTGATGTGAAAAGAAGCCAGAAAACAGCAGGAGTGAATTATTGCAACATACTTTAGTGCACTACTGTAGTGAGCAGGCTAATAATCCTGTGTTTGAGCTTCATCACCATGAAGTGCCAGACTTAGTTAATGTAATTTAGGTTTATTATTTTCATGCTCAATAAAATTGAAGTTCATGTGCTGTCAAGTGTTTTCTGGTTTGTTTGTTTTTTTCAGTACATGTAGCCTACTACATGTAGGTGTGTTTGACAATGAATTAGTACATTTATAACATTAATAATTGGACTATTGTAAATAATTAGATCAAGGTCATAGTGTTATTAAAGCTTTTACATGGTATGCAGTAATCTGATGTCCCCTATACTTGTATGAGTATATGTGATTTTTTTGATAGTCAACTTTATATTTGCAACCAGGTATCAAACAGCGTCATGACTCAATACACCTCCTTGGCGGAGGCCTGTGTTCTACTAAGCGCATTTTCTTGTAATAGAAATAATTATGGACAAAAATGTACATGCCATGATTACAATTACCAGTACTGATTGAGTATTGAGTAATCATTTATAACTGATGTTGTTGATCTGCATACTTTTTTAGCAGCTTGCAAGCTAATGTTACCAGTGTGAACGTTGCGTTTGCATATAGAGATGTTTGCCACATTGGTAAGTTAGCTAAAAAGCTAAAGCCAAATGAAACCGTTATCACTGTCCTTAATTGCCTGGTCAAACTCTGATGGTGAAAAAAGTTAGCTTGTCACAAAATAATGATATTATTATTATGTTATGTGAATGATGTTTTATGTTACTTGTGTTATTCTTACATGTTTTAAAACAATTTGAAGGAAAACCTGAATAAAAACATTTGAATAAGACATACCTTGACAGCCTCGGGTGCCTTCACTGGTTCCTTCACTGGTTCCTCGCTCTCGATTTCTATCTCTCCTTTGTGAGTGATCTTCGTGATGGGTCGCCTCTCCACCTCTCTCTGCTCTTTCTCGATCATCTCAATCGTCTGTAAGAAAGATCTGAGCCGTTACGAGATGTTTTCCACCCCCTCTTCCGTCCTCAACACTGTAAATATACATGGCATATGGTTTAAAATGGAGGCTAGATCAAGTTCACCATCGGATATCGTTTTCCAGTGAAGTAATAACACCTGTAGATGTCCGTGTTTTTGGTTTCGCTTTCCTCCTAAAAGCTTTTACTTTTAACAGTGAAACATTTATTACTCACTATTCGATTAATTGATTAGTCGATGGCCAGAAAATTCATTAAATCTAATTTTGATAGGGTTAGGGTTAGTTTTGATAGTTTTCTTCTTTACTAAAATGTTTGTTTTGTTTTGTTTTCTCTTTTTTGTGTTTTTTGTGTTTTGTTTGTTCTCCCCTCCATGTAAAGCGTCTTTGGGTACTTAGAAAAGCGCTATATAAGTCCAATGTATTATTATTATTATTATTATTATGTATAACATTTTATAGGTCACATGAATAATCGATAAATCTGAAAAATAATGGTGAGATTAATCGACAGTTACGGTTAGTTATCGTTAGTTACGGTCCTATTACTCACATGGCGATTCTCTCTCTGTCGCCAAGCGGCCAGTTCCTTAGAGGCCAGTTCTTCAGGACTCATGCGACTCAGAATAGCTGGAGAAATGTCCCCTTCCAACACCCTCTGAAACAGCACCTGGACATGGAACACAACACACGTGTGGATGTATTATGATACATACATACATCATGATATGATATATACTTCTATACATCATCATCATATTATTTATACTTCTATTCATCATCATGATATGCTATATACTTCTATACATCATCATGATATGATATATGCTTCTATACATCATCATGATATGATATATGCTTCTATACATCATCATGATAACATCATCATCATGATATATACTTCTATACATCATCTGGATATTACAGTTGTTTGTTTTTTCAAACAGTAATTCAGTAGATAGAACATTTTAGATACATTAATTAGCAAGTAGGGTTAGATATCGTGCTCGGGGATGCCTACAGGTAGAACCTTTGTGCTAGGAGTCAAACGGTTGTCTAATGAAAACACTCGACTTACGTTGTTCTTGGAGTCTTTGAGGTTGAACATCAGGCTCCTGTACCTGCTCTTGTACTTGCTGTCTGTGTCTTTATACAAGTGAAAGAGCTCCCTCTCCGTCTTCCTGGCCACCTCAGAGGCCCTCTCCACCGCCACCGTCAAGTCTGACTCCTTGAGCCTGAAGAAAAACACAGAAAAAATAGATTTTATTTGACCCGTGGGGTTAGGGTTAGTTAGTCTAAGGGTTAGTTAGTATAAGGGGTTAGGGTTAGTTAGTTTAAGGGGTTAGGGTTAGTGAATCTATGAGTTAGGGATAGTTAGTTTAAGGGGTTAGGGTTAGTGAATCTATGGGTTAGGGATAGTTAGTTTAAGGGGTTAGGGTTAGTGAATCTATGGCACCTCAACAATAGTGACGGCTTACCGTTGCAAAAGGATTTCCTTCAGAGAGTCGCGGACACTTCTTCGGATTTCTTCGACAGAAGCAGGTTTCTTTGGAGCTGAAGATGAACCCTTATGTTTTTGATGAGCACCTTCGAATGCAGAATGGCCGTCATTTTTCTTTTATTTTTCTAAGCCTGAGTGGGAAATTTCTGACATACATAAAAATATGAACATACCCGTTTTGTGGGCCGACTCTTTGACCTCTGTAGATGGTCTTTGATCAGACTCCTGCAGGAATTACAAATACAAATGCATTCATTACTTTACATAAATCCACTAAAAAATGTAACATTTGAAACATCATACCTCGTCCTAAAGCCAAAGAAAACATTATGTGATGTCGGGTGAGGAAACAAATACCCCTCTAGATTCTACACACCGTGGTTAACCAAACCCTAAAACAAACCCACGCTGTGGTAAAACGGGCTATGACAACGATCAGAGGCTGGGTTAGCTGGAGGACACAACGTATAGACGCCTAGTAGATCTTACGAGAAACCGCTTACCTTCTTCATGGGCCGGACGCCCCCGGACGCGAGTGCCTGCGGCGGGGTCGGGTTAGGGTCTCGGCTCTGCCTGGCCGGCGGCTTGTCTCCCTGCTCCTCGGGGGCGGCCTCTACCTCCGGTGGCAGTTTGGCTACACTCTGGATGTCGGGCTCAGCCTGGATGCTCTCCTCGGCGCAGCACTTGAGACACACGTACATCTGGTCCTCCTCCTCCATCTCCTGCACCTTGGCCAGGTCCAGACCCACGCAGTCGCCGTGGAACCAGTCATCACATCGACCGCAGCCGACCATGAACCTTGATGGGGGGGGGGTTGAATATTATCTCTCTCTCTTTGTGTGTCTGTGTGTGTGTGTGTGTGTGTGTGTGTATGTGTGTGTGTGTGTGTGTGTGTGTGTGTGTGTGTGTGTGTGTTGGCATTACGCCAGAATGAACCCTAACCCTACACCAAATGAAGGTTGTTTAATGCAGACCCTGTGTTGAAGGAAATTGAAACCATATGATAATCCATCACTAAAATGAATATTAATGGCAGCAGCCCGATATCAATCCCTGTCTAAACGGCAGTCTATATGTGTTCCCTCCCCAGCCTCATTGTATTGTCAAGTGAACATAGAGGTCAGGATGAACAGTTCAGTCCTGTTCTACTCACATGTTGCTGTGGTGCTTCTTGCACAGACCACAGCTATTGGTTCCGTCCCAGGCGCTCTCAGCGGGTTGCTCGTCGGCCGACTCCTTCTTCGCAGCGGCCGGCGCGTTATCCGGCACAAACAGCTGGGGCTCCTCCACGGAGACGCTGCGGGAGGTTTTACTCTTCTGTCTCTGAAGGAGCCTGTCGGGCTTCTTGCCTTTAGGCTTCTCCTGTCCTCCGTCCTCCGGGGGTCTGGAAGAATGCCCCGGGGAGCCCAGCGACGGCGGGGTGCGTTCGGGCTTAGGGTCGTGCAACGGAGTGTGCTCGGGGACGTCGAGCTGGTCCGCGTGGACGTCAGACGACGAGGTCTTCCTGACCGGAGCGGAGCCGGAAGGACCGGGTGATTTTCGCTTGGGGTTAGCGGGTTTCCCAGGCTGGACCTTTTGCACTTTGGAGGCATGTTCAGGCAGGGAGTTTTCTCCGGGCCTTTTCAATGACACCACCCCCTTCTTCTCTTTTGGAGATTTGGCGTGGTGTGTGACGTCCTCTTTCTGGGGGAGCTTCGGAGGAGAGGTTGGGGGAGGGTTGGGTCCTTCAATCTGGCTCTTTGGTCTACGGGAAACCAAGCTCTTGTTCTTCACAGTGGGCAATCTAGGTTTGGGTTTAACCAGAGCTTTAGCGAAAACCTTTAGCTTGTCCTTATATTCAACCTTGTTAGTAGACCCGGTCTTGTCGTTCGGAAGGTTTTGTGTTGGCGTGATGGCATCTTTCCCCTTACCGGAAGGTGTCTGCTTGGCAGAAAAGCAACCATCGTCAACTTTGGTCTCTTCTGACCAAGTGTTTGGTGCGGGGGTTCCGTTGGTGGCCTGAACATCGTTGGGATTCACATACGGGCCCAGCCCGAGCGCTACGTCTTCTTCAACACCACCACCCGAACCAATCAGGTTCTCTGTGGTTGGATTCTGAGCCGCGGCCATGTCGTCCTGTGCCACGGCGTAGCTGATGTCACCGCTGTAGGTCGAACCATCCTGGAAGCTCACCGCCTGGCCACCGTCTGCGCCGTCCGCAGTGTTGTACGAGGGGCCCGGGAGGAGCTCGATCCTGAACCCTCCTACCGTGACCGTCAGCCTCCTCAGGACCACCACGGGATTCAGCCACAGTCCTGCGTCAAGGTCCTGGATGTTGACACGTCCTCCCAGGCCCAACTCCTTCTTCAGCTGGGAGCCCCGAACGCCTTTGTCGATCAAAAACGAACTCAGCTGCCTATTGGTTGGTTTCTTCCGGGGCCTTCCGCGAGGTTTTGTGTTGACGGGTGTGGTGGTTGAAGCGGTTGAGGCCTTGGGGGCAACTGTTTCTGTTGAAACTGGGTGAACAATAAATGATTATACATTAACACACATCCCCATGCAAGGTAATGTAATAGGAACATTATTTATCGATTTAACCTTACCAGGTGGTGCAACGCGCGGATGTTTCCGTGGCCTTCCAACCGAACGTTTAACTGGGGCATCCGGTGGGCATGGCAACGCCCCACTGAGGCCATCAAGACCTGCAGTGGCAAATATCTGGTAAATATGTGAACTTTTGCTCATTTGAATACAAAAACCAAAACGAATGCCATCAGTCAACCAGCAACATTTGACACATGCATCGCACAATGGTCGAGACGTTGCACAGGATCTCTGTAGAGTAGTCCCAATAGAGTTCTGCAGATTTAAACCTTTAAAAAACTGTAAGTAACAATACTAAGCTGTAATACTTTCTATGAAGCCCATATCTATTATAGATATAGTTACTTTACATACAGAATACAATGGACAATCATGAAAGACATGTGAAATAGGATACTGTATTATTTGTGACACTAGAATCAATGTAGTATAAGTATAGTATTTCAAGGTATTATTTTCATGATGGCATTCAGCAGACACGGTACACCACAAACAATATTGTATATCCACTCCACACCATGTTACCTATTTTACAAACGTATTATTATAGTCCAATCTAGTTGTTAAAGAGGGTTAAGGTTAGGGTTACCTGTGGCTCCAGCAATAAGAAAGTTGGCCTCCTCGTTGTCCAAAGGGTTGAATTGAGAGCTTGCCGATCCAAACATTGGATCTTTGTCACTCAGCATGTTTTTCAGTGAATCTTCCAACAGGAGACCTGTTCCAAACTCACTTCCTGCTTCACATTCCAGATTCTGTCCTATTACCAGGGAGTCGTCCAACTGGTCACTGGGTATTAAATGATTAAGGGTGTCCACAATGTCCATGAATGCTCTTCCCCTCTTGCCAGCCTGCGTAAACAGAGGAGTACCAGTGTCCCCAAAACAACTGCTGTAATACCATATGTAATGTAATCACATTGCAGTACAGTGGTATAAGCCCGTATTCGTATTAAAACCTGTCTAACCGTCAAGTGGAGGCAAAACGTGTAATTGCAGTAGCATCAGTAACATCTGACTAGTAACCCTGCGTAGTTACAGACAACAGTAAATAATTCACGTTATCTTACCCTTGTTTCAACTTTTAGCGGCGAACGGATACATACGACGTGTTGTCATGTATAAATTATATTCAAAATTATAAACATTTTTATATTCACTATGTCTTAGGATGCAGTACAGTACTAAGAGAGACTGGCTTGTTTATCTCTCAAATGCTAAAATAGCTGTGAATCTTATTGACCACTAAATGTATGAACTGAGTTGCATGTTCCAGTTTCCAGTCGCAGCATTTGGGTTGAGTTTTGTAAATATACACATTATATTGGAAATATATAGGACTAGTACACAGTGGTTAGCATGGCAGTTACTGTGCGTACCCCAACATTGACCCGAGTTTCTAAGTGCCGATACGCTAGCATGCTAACACTAACTGACCATCGATCGGTCAAATAATCTTCTACAGGCCACAGATTGCAGCAATAAAGTACTTTTGTACACGTAGTAGATTAAAACATAAACGACAGCCACATAGAGCTATTTGTATGATTCGCAGTCAGTGTGTTTACCCTCTTGTGACCCAATACTAACGTGGCTATAGAGTACATATTGAACAGCATCGACAGCAGGCTAGCCTGAGAGTGGCTAACAACAGTTAGCTTATCTAGCCAGCATGGAAGTTACAACTACTGCAACTACTGTGCTTTAACGTCGCTATTACTATAGTGTGCATTATATAGAGGTACCCCGCTCATCTGGTGAATTGTTTGTGTTCATACATCGCTCGTTTTAATGTAAAACCAAGTAGTAGCAAGCTAGAAAGGGTTAGCAGAGGCCTACCAAGTTTGTTTGTATTCTCGCTAGCAGCTAGCTGGGATTAGCTGATCACGCCCCCCTTAAACCACATTTAGGGGTTCCCAATGGCGGAACATCGATAAATGCACAAAGCTGTTTGGTATCACTGCCTCAATATCACTCACTGTTGTGGTGTAACATAGCAGAATTTGTCGTCGATCACAGTTATAGACAAACTGCCCCGGCTGCCTGTAACTTCCTCTAAGTCAGCCGTCATTCGTCCAGCCTGGCCGCTGCTGCTAGCCCCGCTAGCGTTAGTCTGCTCTAGCTAGTACTCCAACAGTCATGGGTCACGTGACTCGTATTTACAGTTAGGTTAGATCTAAACAGCATGGACGAGTAATATATAACGATATATAAACAATATGACATCAATATAAAACATGTTGAGGAGGAATTTAACTGCTGATCAGACCAGTTTATAAAAATATATTACCTAACGCAATCCAGCGAGTTCATTATTTTATTCTATATTGAAATAACATTAAAGGTGCAATGTGTAAGATTTGGACAACTGTCGAATTAGGGGGCAGCATATCACCAGAAAGTTGTTATTGTAAGAAACAAGGAAATGCACAGCAGGGCCGTAATTATAATATATATTGGGGGGGGAAACACATCTCCCCCCTCCCCGATTTGCGAGTGCTAATCAATCAGCCATTACCAACGTTAGCTATCATAGCTACATTACCATTTGCCACACATTCACCCAGCGACCAACAAGGATGCTCGCGTATTTAAGGCTTGGCCACAATATCTGGACTTGTCTTCATATAACATTGCATAGATTTATGTTTATATGAGTATGGTTATGGTTGTACTTTATTAATCCCTAATCTCTGCCATGACATACAATGAAACAAGAAAAGCTAAAAAAAGAAAAAACAGAGCAATGTAATACAATACAGTATTAGACATTATTGTAAAAAATTAATAAAAAGTTGATCCCATGTGTTAATGAATTATTTTATATTTTAGAATTGCAAGAAATTTGTTTTCATATTTGGAATTGTTTTCAATGTTGACTCCATGGCTATTGCCCATGGTTTACAGTAAATCTGTGCTATGGCATCAAGTTTTTCTCCTTCAAGTGATCCGGTAAGTTAGAGCCAGCGTTTTCGGTACTTTTGACATGATTGACAGGAGGTTAGAATAGGGTTAAGGTTAGGGTCAGCGCTACGTCTTCATCCTCTCATGTTGGACTGAGGGCAGACTGGTGCCTCTTGAGGTACAAAGTGGTATTATGAGACAGTACAGGCTAGCTGCTAACTTAAACAATACATAGACATCTTTGACATGACGTCAAAACTGTTATTTCTTCACATTCTGTTGATAATTGTAGTTCATTTTTGAATGTTTTAAACTAATAATCTGACACATTGCCCCTTTAATTTCATATGATTGACCTTTACCAAAATTAAAGAAGTGCATATTAACCCTCGTTAAAAACATCCACAATATTCTAATACAATAATAGCCTACCCCAAAATACAAATGTAAGCCAAATAGAAACAACAAAAAAAATCAGAAAAATGATTTCCGCTGAGATTCACTTTGTGTATTTACTATGTTGATTGACTGAAAGTAATTTAGTACTAACTAGTAGTTCTTTGTTATCCTACTAGTAATACAATAACAACCAAAACATGCAGTTTTTAGCTATACTTCCTATTCCCTCATGTGCAATTTAAATCACTGTGAAACCGTATAGGGCCTACTGTACAGAAAGTTACATTTCTGTCATTGGGATAACTTGTTATCCCAACTTATCTTGAAACTTTTCCTGGGGATTCAACCCGTACCACAGAGTGCCTTGCTCTGCTGCTGCCCAAGCCATCCTCTCTGTGGTGAAGGACGCAGCCCACTGTCCTGATGGAGAGACTGCGATGGCACCTCCCCCACCCTGAACACGCTCACCCATGTAGCGCAGGGAGAGCTCCACGGCATCCTGCACCTCTTTACCTTCATATGGGGAAACACACTGCAGGTAAATCATCGCATTCAATGACAGATTACCTCCCCCCTCTCTGTCTTTATTTTTTGTTTTATTATAAAAACTATCTTTGGGGTGAAAGAAATATGTCTGCAAGTTTTGCTGTTACCAAATTATGTGGTCAAATATCAAAAAAAATTGACAAACGAGCTCCGAGTGGGTCCGCTAAGCGTATATTTAAAAAATACAATGAAGCAAAGGATGTGGCTTTGGTTCAACAAATTCCTTCCATCTCTTCGTTTTCACCCAAAAAAAATACTAAGTGAAAGAGTTTGCCGCAGAAGAGGAAGAAAATAAGAGAAACACGAAAAGAACTGGAGAGCATTAGCAGTATACAAAATGATATACAGCATATATAATTATATGCAGTATACTAGCATTCATGTCGAGTTTCTGGAATACTATTCTTTCTCGTTTCAAACTAACAAGACTTTTTTTTGCTGGCATTGATAAGTTAGCTCAGCTGTCTTGACCACAGACTTGGACTAACCCTAACCCTAACCCTAACCCTATATATATATATATATATATATATAGGGGTAACCCTAACCCTATAAATCTATATATACTGCTAAAGTGGAAGGATGAGATTGAGACTCGCAACTGAAAATCCTCTCTTTTAGAGGATTAGGGTTAGGGTTAGGGTTCTTTGCTAAATGATATTCTGATGACTTCTGTGTTTTAGATGTGTTTTAGATCGTAATGACACAATGAAAGCGATACTTAACCTTGCTCAATGTTGAAAATGATGAGGCGAGCCAAAGTGACTTTAAGAATGGACTCTCCGTGACCCGTGCATGACACAGCACCGCTACGGTTGTCTGCGTATCCCCCAGCGCCTGATGATTCACAGGAGAGTCACTGGATAGGGTTAGTTAATTAGTTGGTTAGTTAGTTAGTTAGTTAGTTACCCTAACCCTGTGATGTTGGCTCAGCAACTTCTAATTTAGTCCAGTCAACATCTATGTAGGGTTAGGGTTAGGGTTAGGCTGTTACTGTAACATATGATGTACTAGGGTTAGGGTTAGGCTGTTACTGTAACATATGACGTACTACTGTTATTGCTAGCGAAAACATTTTTATTTTAAATGTTATCTTTTCTTCTTCTTTTAAATTATTATTATAATTATTATTATTAGTAGTAGTAGTAGTAGCCTCTTAGCCTTGCCTATTTGTCGTCAATTATGTGTCTGAGCTCTTGTTTATTGGCTCTTGTTTATTCGATGCACTTATTTGTCTTAGCTCTTGTTTATTTGGTTCACTTATTTGTCTTAGCTTTTGTTTATTTTGATTCTCTTATTTGTCTCATTTGTTTAAGATAAAGTAGGTTGCTAACTTATTGCACTCTTACCTTAACACTAGTTATGCTCTTAGTCGCTTGTTTAGGAAGGAAATGCACTTACGATTTCTGGTGACTAGTAGTTTTCTTGCCTACCTATGTTGAATGCACTTATTGGAAGTCGCTTTGGATAAAAGCGTCTGCTAAATGACTGTAATGTAATGTAATGTAGTATTAGTATTATTAAGATTATACATAATAGGCCTATATAAAGGGTAGAGCCATATCGTCTGACTAGTCTGTCTCTTCTTTTGCTGTCAATTTGCTATATACTTTTTTTCAAAGACTGCCGAAGTAAATTATATTATCAGGGTAGTTTAAAATGTCCATGGTTGCATTTAACAGCCCATGTAGTTAGTCATAATTCTGAACTGATAATCATAATGAGTAGCTTATTTACAACCAGTACTCGAAGTGGGCCGGTACTCACCGGTACGCAGTACTGGTACTTCTACATTTTACTCTTTGGTGTACCGTGACTTTTTTTTTAAATATAATAATTTGCTGATACCGGCCGATACACACGCCAACATGTGAATAAGGGGAGTACTGGCACTTATTTTTTTCCACTTCAAGCACTGATTACAACCCTATTAAAAGAAAAAGGGAATATGACAAGACGAAAGGAAATCATACCAATGATCGGAGAGTCGCCCACTCTGCCCACCATTTTGTGCCGTATCCCTCCTGTTGAAGTTGCACATGCGACATTACCACAAGAGTCCACGGCAACAGCCCCAACAGTATCATGACCCCTAGAGTAAAGAATAACACTGAAATTATCTTCAATGTTCTACAGGCCGGATATGAGCAGCATTACCGTACTATAAACATATGAGATAGAATAACATCATGGAAAACCTTGCAATATTGATGTGATGTGTGCAGTGTGTTTACCCTTTTGTGACCACTAACTTACCAAAATGACACAATACAACAATATTGTCATAATAATTGCTATAGAGTAAAAAAGTGCAATTTTAGATCAAAACCATGACCTACTGCTGGGATGCTATTATTCCCTACAAAGAGATGTCATTCATAGAAAAGAAATTGCCATTTTCAAGAGTTTTTTTTGAAGAGACATTGTTTACACATTGTTATCTGGCATGTGCCCAAATACTCACAAGAGCATCCTCTTGTGCTCTTGTGTATTTTTTGTTGTCAATTGTCAAAGTGTGCTAAAACCAAGGTGCATACCAATCATGGGTTTCATGTACCATCTTGTACATCACGTCATACCATTGAGAACTGAACAGCTCCTTCACTCCAGTGATATACTTCTTCTGTTTTTCCCACTCTCTCATCTCATATTCGGTTACCAGTGTCTCCGTGGGAACGGTTTTAATGCCAATGCTCTCTGCAAACAGGTTGGCACCTCTACTGGTTAGCATGACGTGGTCGGTCTCCATGTTTCCAAACATGTAAGGAGAAGATTGACATCACACAGAATGTGTTCTTTTAAGAGTTATTACATGTTCACAGAAGGAGTATTACTTGGCTTACTAGCAAAGGCTGTTTGACTCCCAGCTGAAAGCTACTGGGTTCAATCCATAATGTCCACAGCCTACCTTTTGGCCTAATTTCTATCAATTCAATCACTTTTGATTAAAAATGTCTGCTAAATGGTAACAAAGAAACAAAACAAAAATACAGAAAATGAAATAAATGTTTTTTCTTAAATTATGTTTTTTTCTTTCATAACTTCGTTATCATATGTTGATTATCCAGAAGATCAACCAACCCCCAGTGGCTTCCAGCAGATGGTACCCTCTGTTGGAGTCCTAACCCTACTAACCCTAACCATAACCTAACCCTCTAACCCTAACCCAAACAGGGTTAGGGTTAGGGGGCACCTTCTCCATTACGGCCCGTGCGAGAGAAACAGGATTGGCAATGTTCTGAACAGAAGACACAGCTCCACTCCCGAGGCTGCTTCCGTCCATGATGATGGCGTCGAGCTCCACCTCGCCATCAGCGTTCAGCACGGCGCCATGTCCTGTAATCAAGCCCCCCCCCCCCCCCCCCCCCCCCCCCACCCCCCCCCCCCCCCCCCCCTTCCCTCTTTTCCCCCC
>OOFB01002391.1:34949-46923 GCA_900323305.1 Trachyrincus murrayi
AAATAATGCTATAGTGTGTGTGTGTGTGTGTGTGTGTGTGTGTATGTGTGTGTGTCTTTAATACAGACATCGTTTTCAAAGAGCTTCAATTGAAACGGCCAGTCAAAGTTTTGTTTTATTCATGATTATGAATATGGAATATCCTTTGAGCTGGTACCAAATATACTAATCGTCTGATGTTGCGACGTGAATTGTATATACCAATGGTTATTGCTTGCTTTCAAATGTCAGCCAATTCCAACCCAAGTATAATTAATTTAATTTCCATATTCGCCCCACAATCTGCTCCTCTCTGTGTGACGGGTTGCTTGTTTTAGTTTTAATTATAACTTATGTGACTCAACATATGTCCCGTTCCTAATATGGACAAGTTGTCGAAAATAACTTCCACAACTACAAACTTAACACAGTTCTTGGATGCAGGTAAGTAATTTAGGGGTGATGCAAGTCTACAGTGCACATACAGTATAGTAACGACAAGCCGTAGATATATATTATCACATATTTATTTTCACAGCTTTAACATTTGGTGTGCTGAGTTCCAACTTCAACTGTCCTTGTTGTCAGGTGTCCAGGTGGTCCCTTGTCATATTTCAATACTTGCTGTCAGAATCACTTTTTAATAAGCTTATCAAGAGTGGTAGTCCCGTAATGGAAAGGTCACCTGTGTGCACACACACACACACAGGCCAGTCCCTTTGTGAATGTTAATAAAGTGATCATAACCTTACGAAAGACACACAAAGTATCAAAGTAATTAGTGATCGCTTTAATGTTCAATAATCGATCTATCACTATCACTAGAGAATAGCGGATGTGATCGGTTAAAGTTTGTTTCATATTCGACATTCATTTGACATTGAGTCTCCAAATGTCGGAGTAGGGCATCTCTGCAGACCGGAGCTTGCCGTAAGTTGGCGGGGCTTAACCCTAACCCTAATACACAACTGTGGTATTATGTTATGTTGTTGTGTTAGTTATATGGGTTAGGGTTAGGGTTAGGGTGTGTCTGAGCGTAAGTTACAGTAGAGTTCTACAGACAGTGAGTGTTAACTACAATTACAGGTGTCAATAAAACCAAGACATGCATGCTGGAAACAGTGTTAGGGTTAGGGTTAGGGTTAACCCTAGTCTAGTTATTTAAAAATACGACAAACTGCCTGAGACTTGAACGTTATCATGAATAGTTTTTTTGTACGTAATCATTGGTCGTTTTTTTAGGCTTACAGAATTGCAGCCAGCCTCTTCCACTGGTGGTATAAGTCCCTCCTACTTGCGATATAAGTCCCTCCTACTTGCGACTCTACAGAGATGTATACTTAGACTGTCGTAGGCTATAATGCATTTCCGAATATGAAACAAACTTTACTTTGGTGTGGAAATGCATTACATCGTTACGTGGCGTTGTTATTTTAATGGTAATATGTAAACCGGGAGGAATGAGATCGTGGCCGGATTGTGTCTCCACTACGCTGAGACTCGATCAGATGCGACCCAGACCACCACCTCGGGATGGAGCGTCCACACTTAATGTTAACGTGTCCTGGCGTGATCGGATCACAAACGGTAACGAGTGTTACCGAGGCCTTTGTGTATAAGGGTCGGCCTGGGTGTGTTTTCAGGTCATTAGCATCCAGATTCTACCACCAACCTTGGCATCGCTGGGCTCCAGAGCTCCATCTGGCCCAGGTTTAATTTACATCTGCATGGAGAGAGCTCTCCTGCAGACTCAAGCCAAATCGCCACATCAACTGGCACTGAACATTTCTCCCCAAAATGTCAACCGTTTCTATGGAAACACTCATGGTAGGGTAAAATAATACAGTTGGTGCAAAACCATTTTCATGTTGACTGTTGGCCCATTGGGGTTAGTAAATTATACTATTGTCAAATAGGCTATAATCATTATCATATTTTAATAGTAGTTTTTATTATAATCATACTAGGTGTTAGATGATTTACATAATATGTAATGATAACACTTTATATAATATTCAATAGCATACCGTTTTGAACATGACTGAACACATAATGCTCAAAATAGTTTTTATTATAATCATACTAGGTGATAATAGTATTACATATTATATTTATATAATATTCAATAGCATACCGTTTTGAGATAATGCTCTAAAGATCTGTTCTATTTGTATGGCAGAGGTTTAGAAACCATCCAAGAGATAATCAATAGTTGTTTTAAATTAGGCTTTAAATTAACCAAGACACATTTAGGATGAAATCCAATGTAGAAATATGTAAGACACCAATACAAAATAACTACAATACGCTGTCTGTATCTGCATTGAAACACTGGAGATCAATAGGCACTTACACTGAAGGGCTTGTGTGTCATTTCCGACCATAAACGTTCATAATTAAAAACCAATGCACTCGCACCATCATGGTGCATGATAGTGCATTGGTGTACAATATACTTATTAAAGTTAAAAAAAACCAGATACAATAGACACAAACAACAAATATTCACGTTTAACTATTCGGTTTACCCTTAGCCGTGAAATAATTAATCTTTGATCACGCAACGATCTGTTCATAACTATTATTAATGATATCTCTTTAGTGCACCGCTAGGGTCATATATATACAGCCACACACTGTATATAAGGCACATGTATACTGTACATAGTATACTACTATTGTAAAAACCACCAACATACTGCAGGCAAATAATGCTTTCAGCAGAGAAGAGGAACAGTAGGGTTAGGGTTAGATAGAGAGAGAGGGTTAGGGTTAGATAGAGAGAGAGGGTAAGGGGGTTAGAGGGTTAGGGTTAGATAAAGAGAGAGGGCTAGGGTTAGGGTTAGATAGAGGGTTAGGGTTAGGGACCAATCAGCGCTCGGGGGAGGGAGTTTCAGTTCATAATGAAGCAAGGAGTAGCCGCAGCCTGCATAATGAAAAAAACGAAATGGCGGCTCCCAAGGAAAGTGTAGCAATCTACAGAGCAATCAAAACTGTTTTTATCTGAAATAGACTGAATAATGATGTAAAAAAATTGACAGAAATTTGCACATAAGGCTTTTCTCAGAGAATATGTTTCTACTTTACTTCTTTACTTGCATTCTATCAGCAAGAGCAAAGAGAGCAAAGGCATCACTCTGATTGGCTGGAGTTTTTTGAACAGCATAAGGCCACGACCATATTTGGAAATCAATTGCTGCCCAGCCCCAAGGCCAGACTGATATCAGTCATAAACTTGAATATCAGGATGGTCTCACGAGGCTAGGGCAATTGCTTTTTCACAATGTTCTATTCCCTCCACTACTACACACAGACAATCAAACCAGAAGCAGTGGAAAAGAACTGCAAAAAATGTCCATGACTATAAATAATATAATAATAATTATGTCCATTTGCCATTCTTTGTTAGGCAGTTTCCATTGATCAGTCAAAATCCAATTTGATCTTTCTCACTGTTGTGTCAAGATTATTTGATTACATCATGTTGATTGTCAGCTGGTCTGCGAGATTCAAAGCTTAATTAAAAATCTTACATATATATACACACACACACACACACACACACACACACACACACACACACACGCACACACATACTCTTAGCTTGGATCCACGATCCAGATTCATTCAAACCCAGACAGAGTGCACCCCTCACACCTCCTATCCTACGATAGGCCTACATTTATAAAAGACATTCATGGTGAAATAGGACACCTATTTCCAGAGCATGTGGCAAATAAACCACCGACACCATGTGTAGCCTATAAAACTCACAACCAAATTAAACTGTAAATATGATCTTGCCAGTCCCATGGCTTCTTCCTCTGTATCTCTAGTTGGTTTGTGACCTTTACACAGTGCTGCAGTGTTATGACCACAGAATAAACCCATTATCGTCCGGACAGAAAACAGTCCGGTGTCCCGAAAGAAAACAGGTCCATCACGGAAAGGGAAAGGTGTTTTTCCTCAGATAAGCTCTGAATACAGCAGCAGCCCCCTATACAGAATATGAATGAGAAAGGCAGGATCCTACACGATAACATCAGCGGTCCTGTTGATTCCCCCGTGAGCCATGCGGTTTAGGTGGTGGCTTTGTCTGATGTAATGCTGTTTAATAGAGCAGGGTTAGGGTTAGTACAGATGAACCGTTATCAGCCCTGGGTGAAAAACGACTAGTGGCAATGATTTATGGGACCATCTGCAATCCTTAAAAGAGATGAGGTTAGGGATTTCAACAGATTTGGGATTAGAGATTTGGGATTACAAAAAAAAAAGACTGTGATGGATATATTGAATGTCAAAGATTTAAACGCTGGCTAGCAACTTTAGCAAATAGCAAGTGATTATAAAAAATTAGCTGGGTTTGCACAGTAGCCTGTTTTCCCACTGAAGGCTGTCTGGATCTGGTTCTGGTTCTGGATCTGGTTCAGGCAGGGGAACAAAAAATACAACTGTAGGATGTAATTTGTGTTATGGACTTGCCCTATTGAGTTGACACTAGGGTATGCTAGCTAGCTGATGGTGTGTATTGATTTTGTCTCCAACAGGAAGTTTTAATATTTAATTTGGTTAAACAACATACTTGTCTACGCAGTGAGGATGAGCAGTATAAGTATCACAGCTCCATTCTTTAGCTGCTGTGCTGCTAAAAACGATCGTCGTTTTAAAAATCGTTGATAGCTTGAAGCTTTTATGTTGACGATGGGCTGCGTTCAAAATTGTGCCGATAATTGACGTTGTGAATAACGTAAAAAAATGTTGCGCACCACCAACAATAAAATATTCAACGGTTACTCGCCTTGCTAAACGCTAACCGGCAACTGCCAACACAACTATCCACTGCCAACACAACTATCCACCCTAACCCTAACCCTAATCATACTAACTCTAACCCTACTAACCCTAACCCCCACAACAGACCTGGCCTAACCTGGAGATGAGGAGATGACCTGCTGGAAGAGGGTTAGGATCCATGCATTCTTCCACTGAAATAAAATAGAGTAGAAAAAATCCTCGTATCTTTTTCATCCTACAGTCTGGGAATGAGGATTTATTATTGTCTTGATGTCCCTCGTTCAAAGAGAAGACGGTGTGTTAATATTATATGGTATGGTGATGGTATATGTGAAATATGTAAACCATGTATTCATATTTAAATTGTTTTATATTATGAGTCTCTGAGGTTAGAATTATCCTGAAGACTGTAGTAGAACATGGGTTATAGCAATAAAGTGTATTATTCAATTGTACAATTTAACCCACCCACCACCGCTGTGTTTTCACGGCAGATTTATCATTAAAATTAGGTTACGAACGAAAATCGTAATTTTACTCTGAGTTGTGAATCCCTGTGTTACTGGTGTTAAGCAGCACAATAAGACACAGGGTTAGGATTGTTAGGGTTAGTAGGGTTAGGGTTAGTAAGGTTAGGGGTTAGTAGGGTTAGGGTTTAGGGTTAGTAGAGTTAGGGTTAGTACTGTTAGTAGGGTTAGTAGTGTTAGTAGGGTTAGGGTTGGGTTAGGGTTAGGGTAGGGTTCGCTTCACACATGGCGTTCATTCAACAGACATGAGCTTGTTTTGCATGTGACCTACTAGTAAGGATAAAGTGCCATCGGTATGGATCTCACTACCCGGGCCTGTAAGGAACTGTTGGAACCCTCTGCTTTGGGGTTAATAGTTGTCCAGGTCAAGCGGTGTGACATGTGATCCTCGTGCTCATTGGTTCAGAAGGTTACTTATGTAAATGTTTACTTACATCACTCACAAGTGAATCATAACTCGTATCTTTCTATCTCAGCATGAATCCATCCATTGTAAAGGTGGGTGTTTTAGTAAACATGACATTAAACAAATCAGTTCGTTTGATTACCTGGTGCTCTGAACACCCAGCTCAAAATTAACACAATTTTAGTTAGTTAGGGTTAGTTTTAATGCTGGAGTGCATTAATGCTTGTAATTAGATCAGAAAGTCCCAAATGCAATCTTTACTTGGCTTGATCCCTGGAAACCTCCACCGAAGAAGGTAGCGAAAGCGTTTCTGGAGGTTACGTTCTGGTTCTGTATGTCATTGATAGTGATAGATTGATAGTGATAGATTGGTGATCAGCATTTTCATCAAATCAATGTACTTTATGAAAGTGAATTACTTTGTAAAACATTGACTTGACTTTTAATGACATTTAATTTGTGTTATGGTTTTATGTATAGCCTTCTTTCTTGTTTCGATCAATCATATATTATTACACAGCGTGAGACAATCCCTACTGGAAATAAATCTGACAGGCACATCAGTCACATATACATTTTAAACAGGTATTCTGCAAACGTGACCAGGCTGACAATCCACTGGCAGTGAAGAATCAACAGCCAACTCCGTCTCAAAGATTAGATCCTCATTTATAATCTTCTTGTCAGGAGGAATTCTCTACAATACACAGGAAACTGGAGGGGAGGGGATTAAGTCGAAGGGGGTGGGGTTACATTGTAAACCCGCCCCCTTTGTATCTCTGGTTTTCGGTACAAACAGCAGCTTCCCCTAAAAGTTATATTGGAAAAAAGAGGAAAAGAAAAAATGTCTGGGTTCCACGGTTAGGTAATAGCTGCTACACTATAGATAAAAAGAGAGAAATGTACTCACGACTTATCTCAATGTCAATGTCATCCTTATTTCAATCAGCCGTGCTTCAAAGTGTCTCAACTCACTTGCACTTTTTTCAACCACAAAGTACGGGTTAGGGTTAGTTACATTAGTTAGGGTTAGTTACGTTAGCTAGGGTTAGTTACATTAGTTAGGGTTAGCTAGGGTTAGGGTTAGGTATGTTAGCTAGGGTTAGGGTTAGTTATGTTAGCTACGTTATGTGGTGGCAATTCAGATGTGGATCGTCTTTCACAGTGGACATTTTTGCACTCCAACTTCACAAAATCAACTCTGAGCGCTGAGCGTGGCGCATTACCAACACATCCATCTCATATCAGCGTGATGTAGACTGCAGACGGCGCGAGTCGCATTGCTTCGAACCTCGACGGACCCTAACCCTAACCCTACTGGAACCACGCTCCTCCTTTACGAAGCCTAAATTGCTCGCCGCAGAGCAACCGGCGTCACCCCTCCGTACATTCATTAGCGTAATGAAAACAGGCCACTTCGTCTTCTTCTTCTTCTTCTACTACTACTACCACCCAGCGACAGAATTCTCTCTGCAGCCGCAACAAGGAGTACCATCTGCTCTCGGATCCTCGCCAGCTGCAGCAGGATATTTCCCCATCAAAAAGAAACCCCTGTGAAGAAAGACAACCACAAGGGCTCTAATGGATTATTTACATGCCTGAGTGGAGAGGCAAGGACAGTGGAGAGTTTTGGGATGTTTAGGATGTTGTTGTTCTATATTTTAATGTAATAAGGCAGGTTGCACAGCTGGAAGCTGCAGTGGAAGGAGGCTGGACTATTGGAAGGTTAATGTTAGGGCTGGACAGATGAGCTTTGTAATAGGGAAATGGACCAAATGTTCATCTCCAGAGGTGGTCCATTACTGTGTAATTGTCACACATCTGAAGGTTAAGGCAATTATTACATTTACCAAACAAGTGTGTATCAAGTAGAAGAGGTCACCTTTACATGCTGTTTTGTCATGTTTCTCACAAATGAGCCTTGAGTTCACATTTAGTCATTTTGCAGGAGCTTTTATCCAAAACGACTTACAGGGTCTGAGTGCATTTTTGTTTCACATGCCCTGTCAAAAATATTGGTTTATTTTGCATCCATGCATGTAAACCATGGATTATCCTGCGTGTCAATAGGATCCAAGGGCTTGTGGTTCAGGGAACAGATCAGAGTCATACATCACACCTCAGAACCTGTCTAATGGTGATGACTGGTTGTGCTTTATGGCCTGGAATCTGAATGGATTTGGAGGGTATGAGGGTCAGGGTTAGAAGAGCGTATTGGCCATCTGATAATTAGTAGGCTAAGCCACCATTAAATTTGTTAAGAATCCTTTTTTTATGTCCTTTATTTATCCCTGATGGTAGAGAAAGTACAGGACATTAGTAAGAATTCAAATGAAAATGTAGATGTAGAGATATATATATATATATATATATAATATAGTGTATATAGACATAATAGACAGTTGAGGTTGTTGGGTTTACTGTATCTTCTTAGCGTAGTTCATTATCCACCAACCAGAGAACTATTGCTATTGACAGCCATTGCTTTGTGCTTGTTTGTGTGTTTGTCTCCCTGTGTTACAGTTTAATTTTGTCGGTAAGCTGCTGGGTCCCCGCGGAAATTCAATGAAACGATTACAAGAGGAGACAGGAGCGAAGATGTCCATTCTTGGCAAAGGTTCAATGAGGGATAAAGGCAAGGTATGAACCTAACCCTAACCCTACGTCTGGAAGGGTTTCATTTACTACAAGATATATAGCAGAACAGTTACATACTAGTTAAATACAGCTGCTGTATATTTTTAAATATGGCCAAGTGTGAATAAACAGTAAAGTAATTAAGTACACAGCCAGGGCTTTTTACCCTGGTGTCCCCTGTGAGCCACCGTACCACTCTGTCTACACACAATGACCGCTGGCCCTATAAACGATTTAGTGACCGTGGCAACCAGTGTAACAACAACAAGCTACCCTTGTTGTAACTGTCGGGATACAGTTTGAATTGAAGGTATCCTGAGAGGGCAGTGGGAGGGGAGAGAGAGAGACCAAGACAGACAAAGAGAGAGAGACAGACAGAGACAGAGAGAGACAGACAGAGAGAGAGAGACGTTTTCACCAATGCATTCTTATTCTTGCAATACACCCTTAATCCATCAGCATAACAATGTTTTTATCCAACCCAAGGGCACAACAATCAAGCTGGTTAGAATGAAGTGCAATTGGCAAAATGCAATCTCATGATCTTAACCTAAATGAGCTGTGCTAATGTGAGAGAGACACAGACACCCTAACCCTAACCACACCCCTAACCCTAACCCTACTAACCACAATCCTAACCCTACTAACCCTACCCCTAACCCTACTAACCCTACCCCTACTAACCCTAACCCTACTAACCCTAACCCTACCCCTAACCCTACTAACCCTAACCCTAACTACAAGGAGCTTGTAGTTGCGCTGGAAGAGCATGTCAAATCAACAAGGCGATGATGAAAGCATCTCCTTGTGTGGCGGTACGCAGCAGTGCTGTCCTGCCGGCCGTGCGCAGCGTTCTGACACATCCATTGTTTAAGCGAGACAATCACAATTCAAGTAATGCAACAATACAAACGCAAGACTTCCTGTCTAAGAGCCAAGACGAACAGCCGCCTCTCTTTTTTTTTTCTTCACGCCTCCATCTTTGTCAGCTGAAGAGCTGTGACCTGAAGGTCACTCGCTGGGAGACAGGTGTGAGATCTGCTCGCATCGCGCATACGCCGGATGAAGCCATGATCAGAGTGACGGCGTTCGTATCAACACGTGTGTGGCGTGTATCCATTTCTGCCTCTTTGTCCGCCTCTGATTCCATTATTGACTGGAGGAGATCCGAGTCAAGTTGGATGAATGGTGTGCTCCCATTGGTCGAGGTGGTCCAGATGGACATGTGGCAAGACATTGACCGCTATCTCATGTGAAGGGTTAGGGTTAGGGTTAGTAGGGTTAGGGTTAGACGGAAGTGGCCGCTCCATGCATTTGAACCCATAAGGAGCGGACCATGTGAATCAGCTCTGATCATTGTCTCACAGGGTCGGGAGCACATCATCAACATGGTAGAAAGGCCAGCCGGTGATGTTCACGACTGATGTTCTCTATGTCTCCAGGTTCCTCCTTCTCAGAGTCCGGGAGAGCCTGATACAGTGGGACATCCACCCAGAGATAATCAGGTCACCCAGTGAGGTGTAGCCAGATAGCTCAGAGTTTGGAGCGTTCAAAGATGTTTGTGTAGTGTAGTATTGTTACAAGCAGCAGTTGTAGCCGTAGGCAAAGGGAGCTTGACAAAGCAGGCTAATCTTCGTCTGTGGCCTTGGTAACTTGGGTCGTGTTTCCCAACACATTGTCCTCGGCCCCCCCGTGAACTAGGGATTCTTCCTCTTGAGGATGTCGGCCGGGCTAATCATGGGCTCCCATATGTCAAGGGATCCGAGTCCAGATGTGGACCGTGCAGCCGCAGTGTGTCCAGATGATGGGACGGTATACCACTGGCCCAACAGACACACAACAGATGATGTGTGCAAGGTCTTCGTCGTCAGACGGACCAAAAAAATAAAAAAATACCATTGTCGTGAGTAAAGGTGCTCACACAGCTATAACCCAGCTATAACCCAGCTATAACACAGCTATAACCCAGCTATAACACAGCTATAACACAGCTATAACACAACACTGCTCACAATGAAGTATCACTCAGTGCCACCCAACGCCCAAAAAAGCAATCTTGTCTCTGTTACCCCTGTTATAATGTAGGATTTTACAGTGTGATTTTACAGTATGATTTTACAGTATTACAGTGTGATTTTACAGTATGATTTTACAGTATTACAGTGGGTTTTACAGTATGATTTTACAGTATTACAGTATGATTTTAGGGTTAGGGTTGTAACTATAAGACGATAATGGAAACGTAACCCAGAGTGGGAGAATCAACAGATACTTCGAGACGTTCGAGATAATTAGATAGATTGATTAGATAGATTGTCTTGTGCCGACTATCAAAAGATAAGATAACATTTTAACTTGCGAAAATAAGCCCAACCAACCAATAACCATTATTTGGCAGTTACGTTTTTTCTGTTAGTGGATATCTATGAAGTCTATGAAGGGCGACAATAGTTTGCATTACGTCATTATTAAAATAATAATAATAAAACAAGGCAATTACATTTAGATCGGAACGGATCAGATCAGATCGGAATGTTTAAATCTCATCTCACGTGCAAGACATAATCCTCTTGTTTGTTTCTTGTCTCTTGATTGTACAACAGGAGGAGGAACTGAGGAAAAGCGGGGAGGCTAAATACGGCCATTTGAGTAACGATCTCCACGTTCTCATCGAGGTCTTCGCTCCACCTGGAGAAGCCTATTCCCGCATGAGCCGTGCCTTGGATGAGATCAAGAGGTTTCTCGTGCCAGTAAGTTTCATTCACTAGTTTATTGTGCCAGTAAGTTTCATTCACTAGTTTCTCATGCCAGTAAGTTTCATTCACTAGTTTCTCGTGCCAGTAAGCTTCATTCACTAGTTTCTCGTGCCAGTAAGTTTAATTCACTAGTTTCTCGTGCCAGTAAGTTTCATTCACTAGTTTCTCGTGCCAGTAAGTTTCAGAATCAGAATCAGAAAGTTGTTTATTGCCATTTGCCGTTTCAAAAACACGCATTGGAATTTGCCACGGGTCCGGAGCAACACTTAAGGCAGTAACATGGACAGGGTAAAGTGCGAGACAAGACAGTGCAAGACAAGGCAAAACAATAGGTACAGCAATGGTCTTAGTGCAAATGGTAAGTATGTAGGTTCGGAACAGTCCAGTGCAAAATATTGCATTCTAAATATAAATATAAATATAAGTAAATATAAATATTGGTCTGTATGAATGTATGTGTGGGTGTATGAGTGTATGAGGGCTGGGTCCAGTAGGGGGGTGGGGAGGGGGGGGACTTCAGAACGGGAGGCGGGCCTCGTTGACAAGGCTGGTGGCCGTGGGGAAGAAGCTGTGTCTGTGGCGTACAGTCCTTGTCCTGATGGCCCGCAGCCTCCTGCCGGAGGGGAGTGGTGCGAAGAGACTGTGGCCAGGGTGGGAGGGGTCAGCCATGATCTTTCTGGCCCGCTTAAGGGCCCTGGAGTCGTGCAGGGTCTGGAGGGAAGGCAGGTTGCAGCCAATCGCTCGCTCCGCAGAGCGTATGCGTATTACCATCTAGACTGGGTTTCTTTAGTAAGGGTTTTACAACAGCTGTTTTAAAGGCATCTGGGAAGATGCCTGTTTGAAGAGATGTATTTATAATCTTCAGGACATGAGTT
>OOFB01002394.1:2606-15870 GCA_900323305.1 Trachyrincus murrayi
TTTCTCCGCCATTGAGAAGTGTTGCATTTCACACACCTGTGATTGACAGGCAAGATGGAGTCCCTGAACCAATCAGGGAACAGATACCGTGATTGGTCAGAAATGAGCCGGGAGCGGTCTAAAATCGAATCATACAGATATTCACACAGAGCATTTCACTCACTAATAGCTGACGGATGGCTATGCCATTTCTAGCAAATTACACTGAAATAACAGATTAAATCTCACCTACAGCACCTTTAATGCTCCTTAACATACCTTAACGGCCCTCCTGTGCTGCAGTCAACGGGAGCCCAGGTGCAGGTGGCGGGGGACATGCTGCCCAGCTCCACTGAGCGTGCCGTGACCATCTCCGGGACGCCAGAAGCCATTATCCAGTGTGTCAAACAGATCTGTGTGGTCATACTGGAGGTAGGGCCGTGTTCTCCTCTCCTCTAGAATATACATGAGTGTATCTGTCCGTCTGTAAAACTAAGCTGTCCTCATCTGTAGAATATACGAGTCTATCTGTCCGTCTGTCTGTCTGTCCGTCTGTAAAACTAAGCTGTCCTCGTCTGTAGAATATACATGAGTCTATCTGTCTGTCTGTAAAACTAAACTGTCCTCATCTATATATACATGAGCAGGACAGAGATGGTATCGAATACAATAGAGTGGGTTCAATTCAATGGGTCTGGGTCTATCTACTCTATATGTCTTGTCTGTTCGGTTGGCCTTAATGTATTCAGTTGGCTTGTTTATTGCTTTATTCGGGTGCTAATGTGTTGGTCTGTGTCTTACTATAGAAGTAGCGCGTTCCTTGGTGGACACAGTGGTCACATCTCTCTGAATAGCACAGCTGCCATTAGGTCCACAACATGCAACCACTTGAACATGATTTACACTGCTTTCAGCGCTGTACTCTGCCTTTAGCATAACTGCGTCATGATCGTTATTTATAATTGTTCGTGCAGTGGGGCTCCTTTGCCTTTCATAATTATAACTTTTCCTCCCTTTGAAGGGGGCTATTAGAACTTCAAAGTAATTACACTCCGATGGATTTTTATTGAAATTCTTACTTCTGTCTCACTAAGTAGAATGCAGATTTACAGACTGTGTAACTGTACCTTACTCTACACATCATGTATTAATATGCAGCAATACTAACACTGTGTATTTCAATACAAAAGCATTTAATTTACAGCGATCTCGTGGCAGTTTGAGGCATAATATATAAGATAAAAAAATGTCAGCTAACAGTGCCCTTGTCGTTGTTTAATGTTTTTCTTCATACATAGTTAACCTTAACTTAATTAGTTATACCCTTAACTCCAAACAAGCTTACGAATGACATATGAAAGATATATATATATATTTTTAAATCAAGCATTTCTGTCATTGCTCTTCAGCAGAATCAACCACGTGCTCAGAATCAACTTTGAGTTTAACATGCGGGTTCTGATTGTTCTTATCTCTCTTCTTCCCGCAGTCCCCACCCAAGGGTGCCACCATACCGTACCGCCCAAAGCCCGCCTCCACCCCGGTCATATTCTCAGGTGGCCAGGTAAGAGCTGAGCCCCCGGCAGCCCCCACGGCCACCAGCATGAGCCTAGTGCTGCAGCATCAGCCCCTGCCTGTTAGTGCCCTTCTGCTTTATTTTCACTTTCAATTTCACTTTCACATTGACCTGCATGCAAACAGTCCCGTTTTGGTTCAAGATTAAGAATGGATAATATCAGCTATAAAGTTTGAAATGGTAACGTTTAGGGTTAGGGGTGTTAGTTAAGGTTAAGTTAAAGTAAGGTTTTTCGCGGAAACAGAGTTAATGTTGCAGACATCAGCGTATGAAGCAGTACTCTCTTATATTAGAAAATAGTGGAGCATGACGCTCCCCTTTAACCTTAACTTAATTAGTTATACTGCAAACAAGCTCACGGTGATGTCAAAAATACATTTGCTCTTCAGCAGAATTAACCACATGCTCGTCTATTTTCAAATTGAGTTTAACATTGAGCTCTGATTCCTCTCTCTCTCTTTCTCTCTCCCTCTCTCTCTCCCCCCTCTCTCTCGCTCTCCCTCCCTCTCCCCCACCTTTCTCCCTCCCTCTCTCTCTCTTTTGAGAAGCAGTCATGTGAATTAGAGAGGGGAGGGGGGCGTGGAAGGAGCATAGGAAAGGAACAGAGAGTGAGCATAAAGGGGGCATCCGTTCACGGTCTCACTTCTGTTAGTTCCCTGAAAGTACCCTGCTTACATGCTCAATTTCCCCCGGGGTTCCTGTAGTACGTAACCAAGTCATTCAGTGCCATCCAGGTACAGGCCTGTGTCATTTTGACATATCATTTACCAAATGTACTGCTGTGTTCCTGCCAGTATTTACTTGCGTAGATTGCGTTTGCAGTAATGTTTCCCGACATCAGCGTTTCATTACGAGTTGACTTTAATTTACTCGATGACATCACACATCACAAAGTGTCCTTTGGTTGATTTCTTCCTCTGGAACAGAGGAGCACACTCTGTGTCATCAATGTATCACTCAAATATTATGACGCTCATGATGACTTTATAAAGGGATCTCTTTATTTACGGCCAAGTATTGCATCATTGAGCCTCGGTTATCTTCAAATCCTTCTTAATGTTTTTCTTTGTTGTTTGTCTTTTCTTCTAGGCCTACACAATTCAGGGACAATACGCCATACCGCATCCAGATGTGAGTTCCTGTCCCATCACTAATCATTATTCATAATCAATAAAACATCGGTCAATAATTATCACGGACAAAACGTAAGAACTCAACCTTTCCCTTGGTGGTAAGCAGAACACGTATATTTGAGACAGATTTGGAAAATCACAGAACGTGTTCTGAAATCACGCTGAAAAATGCTTTGGATGAAAAGCCTCCACCAAACGGCAGATATCCAGTACATACACACATGATGGGTGGTGATGATGATATCAGAGGCATCCGTCGGGAATCCTCATGTGCCGTGATTCCACGGAGGACGAATTCCACTTCATTTGTCCACATCTTGGGAGTATCTCGGCCCGCGATCCTGCTGTCACGCCGTTAATTCAGAGTTAGGCCCGGTGACTGATGCCGTTAACAGGGGCGGCTGACACGGCAATTACTCAAGCGGGAGTTTGACATCCACCACCTCCATCTCCACCACCTCCTCTTCCTCCTCTATCTCCACCTCCTCCTCCTCCTCCTCTTCTACCTCCACCTGCTCCATGCCGAATGTATGGAGCCTCCATCTCTCTCTCTCTCTCTCTCTCGCCCGTGGAGGAACGTCACCTCCAACATGCTTCATGTGGAGCGCAGGGAATTTGGCGTGAAGATCAACTTGGGGTTTTCTTTACCCTTGGAGAGTGTGTGAGGAAAAACAAAATAGTGTGTGAATGTCTCCTGTCCCCACTCCTTGAGGTCGAACCCGGGAAGTGAATGGAGTAGCAGTGGCTGTTTGATGCACATTAGGTCTCAAATGAAAGGTTTACGAACGACAGAGATAGCTTTGCTTGGGTTGGCAGTTCATGAATTTGAATATGTAGACATTTTAATGAAACGCACCAAAAAGAACGAAAAAGCTACAATTTACCACGATGAGCGAAGATTGCAAAAAAAAAAACGGGAGCTATTTTAAGATCCATCCATCTCTGTGGAATATGATGAAGACCACGACAGCCTCACTCTCCCCAACCCTCTCTCTCTTTTTTCTTTATTTCTTGTCCTACTTGCCCTCCACCACCATGTGTGTCTAGACCTCTTCTTCTCCTCACTCTGTCCTACGGTCTAGGTCTGGGTTTTGAGTTCTTGGTTTTCAGCTAGTTTGGGGCTTTCTTTGTTGGGTGTATGTTTTTCAGCTGGTTCTGGGGGGTTTTCAGCTGGTTCTGGGGGTTTTCAGTTGGTTCTGTTGGTTTTTCAGTTGGTTCAGTTGGTTTTTCACCTGGTTCTGTTGGTTTTTCACCTGGTTCAGTTGGTTTTTCAGTTGGTTCTGGGTGTTTTTCAGTTGGTTCTGGGGGTTCTTCAGCTGGTTCTGTTGGTTTTTCAGCTGGGTCTGAGTGTAGTCATAGTTGTCTTCTTGTGACAATAACCTCTCAGCTCTGCTGTTCCTTCCTGACCCCCTCAGCAGCTGACCAAGCTCCACCAGCTGGCTATGCAACAAACACCCTTTACCCCCCTCGGACAGACCACCCCTGCTTTCCCTGGTACGTACCCACAGTGCCCTTCTCCCCCCTCCGGTCACTCCCTCCTCCTCCTCCTCCTCCTTCTCCTTCCTTTCTCTCCTTCCCTTCTCTCCTCCCTAGATACCTTACCTCATGTCCCACTTCGATTTTCTTTTCATTTTATTTTCTCTTTCGCACAGCATGAAATTACCCTGGTGGTTGGTATCCTATATCCTATCCTATACTTTTCTTGTTTTGTAAGAGTCCTACATCCGTCCTAAATCATAGCTGTCTGAGGCAAAGAAAGGCGTGTGTCATTTTGACTTCCAGGCGGGGTGTTCACCACGGTAGTGCTCTGTATTTCCAGAGAGACGTATCCCTCGAGGGTTTTTGATTCATTTTCTTTCCAGGTGAAGGCATCCCAAGGTTGAGCACGATTGACAATCACTCCAAAACTAACCGTCTTCTCAGGGCCTGGGTAGAAACACGCAGACTTCTGTTTCTTGTTTCACGTTTCAATTTTGTTTCGTAAACATTTGGTCAATGTGTAATAAAAGATACTGGTTTCTACAAAAAGACACTCATCTCATGTCAGCTAGCTCCTGTTGTTATAAGGTGTGAACAAACCTAAAAGAACCATGGTTTTGCCTCATAACTTAGTGTTTATGTGAGCAAATAGTTTCCAATTTTATAATTGTTTTGCAATATTAGTATTAATAGTGGTAGGAGTAGTCATATTATTATTATTATTTCATTATCATTCAGTCATTATCCATGTGTTATTTCTAATGATGAATGATTTTGAATAAGTGGGTTTGTTTAACTTTGACCTCTCAAAGCTGAGCTCCACCCGCAACCCCAAGATGCTTTACTTCCTGTTCCAGGTCTGGACGCCAGCCCCCCTGCCAGCACCCATGAGCTCACCATCCCTAATGATGTGAGCACGCACACACACACACACACACACACACACACACACACACACACACACACACACACACACACACACACACACACAGCCTCTGAACATTTCCCTCCAAGCAGATAGTAGCAAGACATTTATTATTAGTATAGTATTATTAGTATAGTCTTGTTTGGACTGTCGCCCCATTTTTAGGTCTGCAAATTCGTGTAATCCAGTCTGTTACATTTATGAGACCTTTCAAATCTTTTGAAAGGTTTGAATCCTCTGTGACCCCATATGCATATCAGGCGACCCCTAGTAAACACTGCATTTTGTCAATGCTTGATGTGAATTGTATTGATTTGTATTTTCTGTTGGGAAGTTCTCTCTCTCTCTATATATAAATCATTCATGAAATTTTCCTTTCAAATGTGTGAATAGATCTCACTAATCAGTTATTCAGTGTTATTCAGTCAAAAGTGTGGTTCCTATGACTACTTTGTGTTCTGTCCAGGTGTGTTTCAAATGTCGTGCAGCACTACGAATTATTTTTGTAGCTATACTCCAATTAATTGTATGCTTTGTCCTCAGCCTCGACTTGTCAGTCGCTTTGGATAAAAGCGTCTGCTAAATGACTTAATGTAAATGTAAAAGAAGAAAACGACACTATTTTAGTAACAAATCTGTTTGTTAAACCTTTTTAACCTTTTGTCTTTACTGAAGATAGTTAATAATAATGATGGGAAAGATTTTTAATTTTGCTGTGGTCGAGCTAAATCAACTGACCAATAGGCCAGCAGACATACATAATTATACATTCTCGGCCGATCGAATCCTCCTCTCACATCCACCCGCTCCTCATCTATATTCATACAGCGAGGCCGGAGAGGTCATTAAAACAGAACATCTAGTCTGTTTCTTTCCATTCAACTTTCCTTCCTTCCTCTTTGAAATGTATTTTCTATATATATTTTCTTTTTTATATTTCAGCTAATAGGTTGCATCATCGGTCGGCAGGGCACCAAAATAAACGAGATCCGCCAGATGTCAGGCGCCCAGATCAAGATCGCTAACGCCATGGAGGGCTCTTCGGAGCGCCAGATCACCATCACGGGGACCCCCGCCAACATCAGCCTCGCCCAGTACCTCATCAACGCCAGGTAACGCCGCCGGGCTGAACATGACGCAACACGAAACACCTGAAATAGAACCATCTGATTCGCAGGGGGGGGTGGATTAACGGGGTTGGGGACGTAGAGGGAGAGAAACATATCTGTTTGTCCCTCCTCCACACACACCCACCGCCCGGGCCAGTTTACTCATGATGCTATTTAAAGCGCTGGTGATGTCATCGGAATAGGTGAGTCATACATGAGTCATACAAGCGTGGTCCACTCATTGATCATGACGTCGGTCCCGACGTGTGCATTTGTCATCCGACACGAATGTTGCGATCCTCTTCTCTATCTGTGCTGTTTTGAGCATTTGTAGCTAGGAATGCAATTTGGGTCAAATAAAGCCAAAGGTGTTCTCAGTAACTGTTGAACACAACTGCGGATTAGCAGACTGAATGTCAAAGGGCCCCTATTTTACCAACGGGTACCATAAATGAAGACTAGATCAGCCTACCGGTTGGTACAGTCCACTGGGTAGGCTTGTAGGTTGTTGATCTGTCTACCGTACATTTGGGTGGACACTCCCACGTATGATGTCACTATAGGGTTACTCTCACAAATCAGACTTTAGATTCATAATTAATCTAAAGTCTGATAGCAAGCTGAAATTTCGGTTTCACTTTCTTTCGACCAATCATGTTGCTGGAGGCGGGGATCTGTAAGCTCGTAATTCGGTTAACCACGAACACAAACTCGGCCAGCACTAGTAAACTGTAAAAAAAAAACAAGCACCGTGTAGACTGGCCACTGTAGAAAAGAGTTATTAAAATCCCCTTCTGAAAGCTTCATCCACTCATGCAAATGAGTTTCTCTTTGGTAAAAATCTTCGTAACAAACAGGAAACAAGGTGTAACTCCGCCCCTTTCAGTTCTTGGTTTCCGGCCCAGGCTCTGTGCCATCTCCCCTCAGAAGTTTTTTTTTTTTTTAATTGGCATTTTCCCCACAATATGAACGGAAGTCTTTCAATTTGTTTCAACATGTGTTTTTTAACATTCATAAACAATACATATATATATGGCAAAGACAGTATTTCAACTTATGAGGTGTATTATTCATGTCTTTGAACACATCTTATGTTGGATTCAGTAAACCAGTGTTCAGTGTACAGAAAGAAAAATGATAATTCATGTTACTGCAGTAGATGCTTTGCCAAATAGAAATGTTCCCTTTTGCAATGTTGGTTCTATTGGACCAGACCACCCCGTGTACCTGAATGCCTCTGATAAGAAACCCTGACGGTGAGCAGTGTAGGAATAAGCCTGGCTTCCTGGCTTATTCTGCCTTTATGTATTATTTCTCAGTGGAACCTATAAACGCTGTTATCAACAAAGACGCCAGAACTCAGTCACAGCGAGATTCGGATTCCATTTTAGTCTCCACTGGACGTCCAAACCTCAATGCAAGCAATTGTTTGATCCAGAGAATATTCATCCTTTTTTTTTTCTGTTCACTCTTTGAAGAGCCCAGAGGAGCACTAATGTCTGTTCCCAACCACAGGTTCAGGGATGTGGCAGCCATGTGGAACGACCCTTCTTCAATGGCCACGTCTTGAAGTCTTCCTCACGTCTTCTGGTGTCTTCACACATCCCCGCCCCACTCACACACACACACACACACACACACACACACACACACACACACACACACCTTCCTCTGGTGTCCTCACACATCCCTAACTGTAACCCCCCTGGAGAACTAAACCCCAACACCACTTGTACATTGGTTTGCATTAGATGACTCCCTCTCTAGGTTAAACACATGCTAGTGCATGTATAACCCGTTATTGTTATTGATCGTTACCCGGTCACCTGCTGATTAAGCGTTGATGCAACACACCTGTCTTCCGCTTATTGAAACTGAATTTAAGGGGCGTTAACGGGGGAGTCGGTAGCCCCGCCCCAGAATGGAACAAACCTGAAAGCGTTTTTTTTAAAGGCGGGGTCAGGGGATTCGGTTCTTCTTTAACCCCTTCCTCACGTGTGGTTCTCTCCGGTGGAACCTCCCATAGTCTTGTGTTTTTTTTTGCATTAGCCACTATCGTGGAAATGTAAGCTAACGCAGAACCCGTCCCCCTGAACGACAAGCAGCCCCGCCCCTTCTCCTTTAAGTTCTTAGCTCAAGCGTATCGTTACATTAAAGTGTTTGTCGCATGCCCAATCCAAAGGATATTGTTGTATTTCTTTATTTTCCTTGTGCTAGGTTACATGAGTTTGCCTGTTAAAAAGTGTCTTAAAATAAACCCATAACAGGTATTAAAAAAAATGTGATGCCTCTATCGGAGGGGGGTGCGATCGTGCCGATATTGCGCGTGCATTCTGTAACATCGTAGATATTTCGTAGTCGTGCACCTATCTAGGTCAGTGGTTATAACACCGGGCAGTCGGGCCCCTCTGAGATTCAAAACCTATTATCGCAAAGAGACGGGAGGAAATAAAAAGCGCCAGCACACATTTATGCAACGTTTTCACATGAATATGAAATGTCATTTTTTCCTTTTTTTTTCTCTTATTATCTATATTTTTCTCACTCACCCCCTACCCCCCTACTCCCCCCACCACCTATCTAGACGGACATTGGAGGACACAGGGCCGGTCACTCTAAATACCCCCGGTGCATCTCATGTGATCCATGAGCAAAATGTCATCGCACTCGAGTTGAGTTTCAAGGTTGCACTATCCAGCACTAACTCTGTTGGGTCGCAAATGAGTAAGCATGTACGAATAGGGTCCCTGGTCGAGGGCGTGCCGTATCACTTTCTGTTTACCCACTGTATGGCCTATTTGCACTTGCTGTCTTGAGCGTTATTCATGCGTACTATTTCTAGTTACACTTCACCGTTTCTGTTGATTTTCCAGCTATTTTCTCACCCAGAATTCAAACACGGTCTGCATACGTGCCCTACGCGGTATACCTTACTACAATACTGTAATCCATTTCCTTTTTTAACATTTCAATTTCTTTGTGTAGGCCCACTCACTGTTTTATTTATTGATCTGAGAAGACACGTCAATAAGCTAATACTGAATGGATGTACGCTCGGCTGCTTGGAAGACCCACAAACGACTATCTCTGCGTCCTCTGAGTCTGCCTTGTCGTGTCCACGTTAACCCCATCCTGCATACAGACTCTCAGCCCTCCACACGCCACTGTGGCTCAATCTGCGCTTACGTGTGACTGCTGATGTTTGCGTCACCGTAAGGTTACCAAAACGTACCTTTTGTTCACACACGCGAGCACATGTGCATGTGCTTTGCTGTTTGTTGTTGTTGTTGCTGTTTGTTGTTGTTGTTGTTTGGAGTCCAGAGGTGGGTGGGTGGGGGTCTTATGCTCAGGTACTTGAGTAAGGGTGAAGGTAGAGAATGGAGGTTATTCGATCACGTTGTAGACAGTATTTAAAGATCGGTGTATTACCCTAAACCATTCAATATCAATCGTGTCATAATCATACTCGGTTCTGTTCATTTCTAAGGCTAACTTTTGACGTAAGACGCTGATTGAAGATGATATAAATCACTATGTCCGTGGGCTATGTTGCCTGTGAAACCCCAGCCATACTGTAAAGGCATGTTGAATTCAAGTGATTGAGACGGTCCGGTAAAAAAAAAAAAAAAAGCTACTTTTATCATCACAATAGAGATGCATACTATCAACACAACTAAATATCATTAATCTTCTCGCCGTCTGTTTTTATTTACAATTTCTATTGCCCATTGTATTCAACTATGTACGTTTAAGGTGTCAAAGTGGCAGCCACACTATCAACGATAGGAAATATGTAGACATGATATCGCTAGTATGCCTGGCTTGTAAGCACTTCAGTTTTCTGTCAGATCAATTCTGTTGTTGTTGTTTTTTTTTGTTTTTTTTAAATTCATGGCGTCACTTGTGCTCAAAATCATCCAACTTGCACAGTTAATCAGAATCCATAAAGACTGTGCTTGAGCATGATGAGGCAACAAGTAGCTTTATCGATATATTAACACATTTGTGTTTGTTTGTATGTTCGTTTATTTTATGCTAGAGCAGCAAAACAATAATAAGGTTCTTTTGGAGCTCATGTACGGTGAAGCAAGCGATTTGACAAAATTAGTCCAAACGGGTATAAGTTTGATCATTTGCTGCTTGCAGTTGTGTATTAGATTTGAAATTTGAAGTTGACTTTGAAATGTTTTGTAAAAGAGAAGAGAATAATAAAGTTTTGTTCCCTTCAATTTTGGTGTTCTATTTTCTGAACAGCCTCATTGCCAAGTGATGTTCAACACTACCATACCTTTGATATACAACCCTAAACATGTCACAACTCAGGTCGACAGATACTCCTCACATAATTACACATTTAAAAAAATGTAATTCAAAATGTGCTAATGAGCGTGTAAAGGAATACTGTAACATATTTTCATGCTGTATTTCTCGACGTTTCTGGAGTGAATACTCAAAGTACGCAATTTACCTGTCCTGAAAAATGTATAGCAACCTTTTAATATGTACATACATATGGTAATTTAATGTTGGTACAGTCTAAATCCTTCACAGGGCCCCTTTTAAAAGGCTATTGCAATTCATGACATATCCGTTGCTGCCAGTAGAGGGCACTATACTGAATCCTCCATCAATTCCAAGACTCATTGATTCATCCATCTTTCGTCGTTTACGACTGGAGTTTCACCGTAAAAAACTAAACACGATTTTGGGTTCACTGGCACTTTAAACTGTTTTGCCCCCAGATGGCTCAGACAGTCTTCAGACGGTGAACTCCTGAAAACAGAACAAGGAGAACCGCTCAAATTGGCTCCGCTGGGTATTCAGTCTGTCACTAGACCCTCCTGAGAGTCTGGGGGGACGATGGCTCTGAATGTGTTTTCCACAACACCACTTGTCCTACACTCAGTATATTTATAGTGCGTTGGTCCATCTGGATGCAGAACCACCCACACAACCCAGAAAGCCCAGCAAGAAGAATTCAATTATATAATACTTGAGCTAAAATAACATGGCAGCCATTAGGTGTGTTATTGGGTTGAATTGCAAGGAAATTGGTGTTTTGCCTTGAAAAATCAGCAAATTTCCGCTCTCGTCTCAGATTGACTCAGAAATCCAGAGGTGTCGACCTCTCGCTGAGAACATAATGACCACTTTAGTTTTTGTGCCTGTTATTCAGCCTTCATTCCAAGGACATATTGTCAATGGCATTGATGCACGATACATGGATCATTCATAAACAGATGCTATATTCTACAGTTCAACTAAAGTCATTGATAACAAAGTTTCTGAAATGTTTAATTGATATGATAATAAATAACATGATGGATTGTTATTTGTTAATTAGTTCATCTTTGATCTTTGATCTTTGACTATAGGGTTGCTCCTCCCAGCCAAATGGTACTGGTTGGCATGTAGCCCAAAAAACGTTTCTCTGCCAAATGACTAAATGGTTAATGTAAGGTCTGCCTGAATGGGCAGCTCAAGTCAAATGGACACGGTTTCACTGCGTGTGTGCATGTGTGTGCGTGTGTGTGCATATGTGTGCGTGTGTGTGTGTGCGTGCCCGTGTGTGTCTCTGCGTGGGTATGTCAGTGTGTGGTTTGCACATGCAAGCTGGTGTCGACAACACTGTCCACAGGCATGTTTCCAAATTAGCCTCATCACTCTTCGGCCGTGACAAGAGGTCACCTTGTGCACGACATGCCATCGGTTTTCACCCAAAATGTGTTGCCATGACTCCACAAAGAAAAGTGGCCCAATTAGACGTGAGCCTTCTTCTGATTGTACACTCCCCAAGTCCCCGCACTCATTTGGAAGCACATTTCCCTCGGCTTTTAAAAAAGAGAAATAATCCTTGTTTTTTTTTGCCAGAGCTTGAAAGAGGAAAAAAGAAGAAGTGTCAAAGGACACGAGGAAAAGGCCTCTCCTTGCGTACACAACAACAACAACAACATGTTTTGCCGATGTTTTGAGGTACTTGAATGGAATCTAAAAACGTATGTCTAATGTTGGTCCGCTTAATTGTTTGTGAGCGATAATTTAAAGTACATGAGCTCGGCGAAGATGTTGTGCATTGCTAATTGCCAAAGTTGTTGAATAGTCGTGAGGTTTGAACAGTAAGCAGACGGCATTACGGAACAGATAAGTAGTTGGAAGCCTAACTGCTGTAGATTAAAGCAAAGTCTAGAGACCGAGATCGAGTTCTGCTGTATGTAGTATTGAATGTAGGCCTACTTTTGTGGGAGCATACTATGGTGGTGTTTCGCCTCCCTGCCAAAATGTTCTGGGTTCGATCTCCAATGTTTGCAGCCTATCTCTAGGCTGCATTCTGGAGCAAGATTTGGGGAAATTTGGGCTTTGGAGAATCTCCTGAATATAAGCAGCAATTAAATACAGCATGCTAATTCTTCTGTTGTATTTGAATGTTGAGGTATCTTGTTGTTTTCTCTACTCTTGTTTCTACTGTGAATCTCAAACACTGTCCGTTTTCAAATGGACAGTGTTTGACACGGTCTCTGTCTTTCGTAGATGCAAACCGACTGAACAGTATTGATTATGAGGTCATGTAATCAGCACTCTCCCCAGATGACCTCCCGCTGAGTACTCAAACATGGCTCTGGCACTTTGCTCTGACATCTAAGGTCATCTTCGAGGGAGGGCAGCTTTCAACTCGTTTATAATTAACACACACATCGCCCCCAGCTTTACTTCATAATGACTAGCTGATGACAGTAGCAGAAATAAAACAACAGGTTAGGGTTGGGGATTGGTTTTTGTATTAGTCGACCCTGCTACATGCCACTAAAGTGGCTGTTCTGGGCTCCTCCAACACCAGGACACAGGTAGTTGTGAAGTAAACCACAACTAGTTTATTGCAGAGTTGATAAAATGGTTTGCAAGCAGAGCAGGTGGTAAGTTCTGACATGCTAGCGCTCCTCCTGAGTGTGTGTGGTGGTGGTGGCTGGTTTAACCTGTGGGCCTTGATTGGCCAATGCCCCACAGGTGTGCAGCCTCACCCAGCAGCCCCAGAGTCTAATCAGCCTGACTCGGACCAGGTGAGGCT
>OOFB01002407.1:6134-16134 GCA_900323305.1 Trachyrincus murrayi
TTGGGGGGGTTGTTGGGGGGGGGGGGGGGGGGGGGGGGGTTTGCTCACATGATTATCAAATATCTAAATATTGAAGCAAGCCTGGGTAGGTGTGAAAATTACCCCAGAAGTGTTTCCTTTAACTTCATGTGGATATTTTCCAAAGTTTGGCATGTCTGCCAAAACCCTGACTAACTTTTACAGGTGCACCATTGAGAGCATGCTCTCTGGCTGCATCACCGCCTGGTACGGCAACTGCACCGCTGCTGACCATAAGGCCCTCCAGAGGGTGGTGAAGACAGCGGAGCGCATCATCGGTTGCCATCTACCCTCCGTGCAAGGCATCTACCACACATGATGACTTCAGCCACCCAGGCTTTGGACGATTCACATTGCTGCCGTCTGGTAGACGTTTCCGGAGCATTTGGGCACGGACTACCAGACTCACAAACTGTTTTTTCCCACAAGCCATCAGGCTTCTCAACCAGTAACACTAACCATCATATTGATCAATGTAAAATATGCCCTGGTCACTTTACCTAATCTAATTTTATGTACATATCTATCGGCACTCCTTCACTTTATACTTTTATACTTGTAATGCTAGTGTTTATTTATTATGTATATATTTTTTTTTATTATGTATATTTTTTTATTCTGTGATTGTTCTACGTATTGTGAGCTTGCCATGTCACAAGAATTTCACTGTTTAGAATGACCCTGTGTTATACTTTGCAAGTGATCAATAAAACACTTTGACTTTGACTTCCCCTCGATTAAATAATTTATGCATTTTTTTTTACTAGCGACAATAACTGATGAATGTATTGTTCGGTTGCAGTGCGTACCGACCCGTGCACCCTGGACCGATTCAATACGAATACATGTGTCACGTACCGTTTCCCCCCTACTTTTTAGGTAACGTTACTTCCTCCATTTGTTCACCTCCGCTGACTGACCAAATTAAAAAACCTGTCAGATTATCATCACAGCATAGAACAACGTGAGGTGGATTAGAACGTTAGGAGATCTGATTCTGAGCTTCTTTAGCGAACATTATTAGCAACAACAACATGCTAAATCAGTTTGTCACATTGTTTGTGCTAGCTAACCATGGGTGCAACCAAGTGTACAGATGGGAGCGGGGGGGGGGGGGGACACGACACCCAAAAATAATGTGTGGTTATGCCCATGCTGACAAGCATTTGGATATTTGCATTCTCACTGTATAGAAATGCAGATCTCTTGCCTGCATACAAGCAATGTGACATAAATAAACCCATGGCAACCATTGTTGTTTGTTCAGGCATACTACTGCAAGCATGTTTATGAACACACACACGCACGCACACGCACACTAATGCGATCAGTGTGCGATAAAAAAAAGCCTCAACCAATCACAAAATATGCCCCATGGGGATTACATCATCACTGTGTGTACTGACACTGTTCAGCCAATTAGAGCTGTGAAACCCCTATCCATAAAACTAGAGGCAATATGAAAGACAGTGACACACGCACACATAGGCACATACACAAAGAAAGTAATATATATAGATAGAAATGCCAGGGCCTAATGTAGTCAGATGAAATTGTTGATGGTGCATACAACGGTAACCATGTACAACAGCAGTACTGATGACCTATATAATATAGCTTAATGCTATATTATGATTATCATAGGGCTGGGTGATATGGCCAAAAACGTTATCACGATAATATTTTTCATATCAGTCGATATCGATAATAATTGCAATATATATATTAATTATTTCTGTCAAGTTTAAAGGCTATTTTTTGCTCATGAGGGATAGCTAAAGAAACCAGAAGGTTAAATTAGGTTAAAAGTAGGAATGGCACGATACCACTTTTTTGTTTCCATTCCAATGGGATACTGCAATCTTAAGTATTTGCTGATAATGGTCCAATGTTTTTTTTCTTTCATTAAAAAGCTGAATATTAGGGGCTAGCCCATTTACTAACTTTGTAAAATATTAGTAAATTGATACATACATGATATGAATGTTATGCCATATAATATTCTTTCATTATCAAGTCTCTTACAAATGTACATTATGTGACAAAACATATATACACACATATACAACATAATACACGCTTACATTATGCACTACCAACACTGATTCAACCCAACATAATTAACATGAACCACTTAATGGCACAGAAAGGGATAGCTACGCTTTTCTCGGATCAGCTAATCTGGAAGTGGAGGCTGTGGTAAACTTTGGATAAAGAAATGATGAGTTCGGTCCATGGCCATGCTGTATATTGTATATATAAACTGATTTTACGGCGTGTTTCTGGATTATTCATTTAAATGATGCGATCGCCAAGGTACATGTGTGCACCGGCATGCACCGGTTAGACAGTGCGGTTTTCATTTTCGTCGCCAATGTTTACAGGAACAACAATCATATACGTTTCACTCTGCTTTCTTTCGCAACCATCAACATGATGTCTGTGATTTCTGTGTATGCTACGCAACCACGGAAAATAATTGTATCAAACTGTATCAAATTTTCTGAATCAGAATCAGAATCTGGTTTTATTGGCCAAACTGTACTTACATTCAACAATCAACAACAGCAATGACAATAGACAACAAGAGTAGGTTTTTTCAAAAAGTAGGTTTTACCTACAAAAGCCTTTTCTTTATATTTCTATCGAGGAGAATTATATTGCGATAATTATTGTTTTATCGCCCCGCCCTAGATTATCATGATTTATAATTATCATGATTAATGATCCTTCATAAACACAGAGACCGGTGATGCAAAACCAGCCTTGTGCCACCAAGCACTTTTTATTTGATAATTTTATTGATAAATTGACCTTTCACAATTTGGTGCAATGTCGTACGTGTGCGTATGCATGTATTTTTGCATGTACGTGTGTTTCACGTGTGCTTGCCGTGACACCCTGTGCATGTGTGTGTGGTGTCGTGTGCTGACCTTGACGTAGCCCCCCGTGGAGACCAGCAGGGCGTCGTCGGGTGAGAAGTGGAGGTCGCTCGCCCAACCCCCGTGCAGAGAGTCCATGGCGTCTTTGCCCTCACGGGCGCAGATCTTTGCCAGGGAGCCGTCGGGCACATTCCACAGCTGTACACAGAGAATGGTTAACGTTAATTGGAGCTGGGTTCTGGGTTCGAGCTCCCCCAATGTCCGCAGCCTAACCTGCAAGGGGCATCCTTGAGTAAGATGCCCCATCCCCTACCTGCTCCTTAATGACATGTATCTGAATTCACTGTAAGTCACTTTGGATAAAAGCGTCTGATACTGCAGTGTGTGTCACAAAGTTTGTCCATGACAACGGTGCTGGAAAGGAATTAAGACAGTATGGGGTGTTTATCTGTGGGTATGCATAAATGGCAACCTAAAATGGTGGTGAACATGGTTAGTAAATGCAGAGGACTCAGAGATGGGGTTAGAGCAAGTTGAGTGAACCAACAACCTTGTGCTTACTGTCCACTGCTGTCATTTGAGGCTAGAGAAATTGATCTGACGTCAGCCAATCAGCGGGATGCTTGAGCACGAGGCACGAGCCTATGATAGTGAAGGCGCTAAAATGGCAGCTAGCACTATCACTGAGTGAGCTAGTTTCTTTTTTTTTAAATGCGACGGCCCCCGTCTGTGAACGACTAAAATCCGATTGCAGACATTCAGAGTAGAATAAGATTAATGTTGGAAAACTCATTTTATTCTCCGACACATGCAACAATAAAAGCATAATTAATTAATGACCTTTAGCATACATGGAATTCAATTTGTTGACTTTAAATTCTCAATTGAATGCCAGATCCAATCCCCTGTTTTTTCTTTTCTCCAAAATGTGCCTTAGCCCCTACCTTTTTATGGCTTTATGGTCGATATGTGTGCAAAGCTTAGGCTATATGAATATTGATGAAAGCAAGGTATAAAGTGCTGGCGGATTTCTTTCTTACTCTACGACCTTAAAAAGCAGGTAAGATGAGCGCGAATGAGTAAGGCAAAATTATGTCTCAAAGTATATTGCCATACATGCAGAATATGGAGAAAAAACAAGAAATACGATGCTATTGCTGTTCTCAAGCTGGCTGGCTACCTTGCTCCATCTCCCGGTGAAACTGCTTGTCAAAATCACCCCATTTGAGGCAACCTATAGCTAGATACAATGCTGATTTAATAATTCCTTTCGGCTTACAGGTCTAGCCTAGCCTACTAACACAAAGTTATAATTCATTGCTAGTCTATTACTCAAACATGCCTAGTAGCCTTATACTGGATTTATTAGTTATTATGTATGAAACAAGAACGGGGAAAAAAGTGATTTGCAGACGATTGCTTCCACCCTGTGGCAGAAGAGAGTGTAGCACACACATTGGAAACAGTTATAAGATGTGCTCTCGCTTAATTAAACAAGTTGCTTTTTGTTGACGGTTGCCTCAATGTTTTGGGGAGAGGTTTTAACGGTCTAAAAATTTTTTATATTGCCCAATCCTAGACAAACCACCACCCATCCAATAGGAGAGCTTACTGCGTCTATGACAACACCCCCTCCCCATCAATCCCAACGTCACAACGCCACCAAAGCGCTACGTGACCAACGTGCACGTGACCAACGTGCACGTGACCAACATGCACACGCGGCGTCAACGGTGACGCTCGACGGAGACGTATCACACACACGCGCTATATTTAAAACCGCATTGCGTGCGATCGCAGTCACTAACTCACATTTGTATCCATAGAAACAGGCACAATTTCATAGCTGTTAAGCTGTAATCGGAGCCGGTGGATTTCTAGCTGTTTTCTAGATGGAGAACGCCCCCCCCCAGCCCCCTCCCGCTGCGTTGACCCGTTTGAGGGCAGGAGCAACAGACCGAACCCTTGCCCCCCACAGAGGTGGAGATGCAGGCACAAAGCTATGCTTCCGAGCCAATAGTCGTAGCAAGATGTTTTAGATAAATACACTTCTGTTGTGTGTATTTTGATGAGTTTTTTACGTTGTGTGTGTGTGTGTGTGTGTGTGTGTGCCTCCCATCCCTGTCCTTAAGGGTCATACTTTTGCAAGTATGGACCCTAACAACAGGAAAGATGGCTTTTTAATATTGTTGTTCCTCTTTAATGTATTAAAAGCCCCATCCTGTCTTCACACCCTATTTTCTTCTTTCTCTCATCTTTCATTTTTTGCATATTGCATACTTCTTTTCTCATCGCCTTATTACCCTGTGGGGGGCAGTCCGGAAAAAAAGCAGAAATTATTAAACATCACGAAAAGTTACTGACGGAACGAGGTGCCAGGGTTAGACCGCAAACGAGACAGCATAGCATTCTAGAAACTAAGGCTTAAGAGGATGATGTGGAATTTAGAAAGCACTAACCGTTTGCACTACCACCAAAATACTAAATACTTTTTTACTACTACTGCTGATTGTTCTCAGATCGCCTTCACTTTTAAGACTCTTTGGATGAACGCGGCTGTGCTAAATGTACATGTAATGATGGTTCCTTTCTCTCTCCCAGTACTCACCCGTATCTCTCCATTGTCATCCCCCGTGGCCAGGCGCTGGCTGTCCCAGGAGAACCGACAACAGCGGACACAGTCCCGGTGGCCCTGAAGCAGGCGGACACACTGCCAGCTCTCACAACTCCACAGCTAGACATGGGAAGATTTTCCGGAACGAAAGGAAACAGGGTTTAGTGAAAAAAGAGGTTGAAAATGGCTGGAAGACAGTAGCTTGCTGGATCGTTCAGTACTTTTCCATGCAGAGGGAAACCCGGTTAGGTGGGGAGTTATCCAGTTGAGGGATCAGCATACACAATATTTTTTTTATTATCATCATGTTTACAAGGTAACTATGGTAACCCGATGGCAGCTGGGTCGATTGAGGAAGTGACAAAAGAGGAAGTTACGTCTACACTTTTATAACTCTTATACTTGTACGCATGCAAAATCCAACCATAACATTTGAAGAGATCGATATGCTATGGATCAGCAGGTCTTGACATATTTTTGTGTTATGGTGATTCACACACTGGTGCAACTTTGTTTTTGTCTGCTTTTGTGCCTATTTTTGTCAAACAGTAAAATAATATATCTACATTTGTTTTAACTCTGCTCAGCCGCGTCTCTTCTGTAGTGGAAATGCAGGAAATTCATGGGTAATGTTAGATCTATGCCCCGAGTGATGTACAAAATAATCGATATAGAGTATGAATTTGCATATGCAGACCTTGCATATGCAAATTAAACGGCTATTGCTACAAGAATTTGGAAAGAGGAATGAATTCAAACCCTCAAAGCAGGATGTAATTAGAAATAGCACAGGATAAATTACTGAGACTATGGTCCCAGTATTGTCATCGAGGAGGTGCTTGATGTTGAATGATATGACATTCTCGTGATGATAACCTTATCATAGGTCTTATGGGGACATGCTCATGATGATAACCTTATCATAGGTCTTATGGGGACATTCTCATGATGATAACCTTATCATAGGTCTTATGGGGACATTCTCATGTTGATAACCTTATCATAGGTCTTATGGGGACATTCTCATGATGATAACCTTATCATAGGTCTTATGGGGACATTCTCATGTTGATAACCTTATTATAGGTCTTGTGAGGATATTTTCCTGATGGCCGTCACTGCCTCACAATGACATTACTGTCAATAAGTGTTTTATGTCGCTCTCACTCTGTCTCTCTCTCCTCATTCTGGCTGGTCCCTTCTTTACTTCTATTCATCCTTTTTGTCCTCCTGCTCATCCCCCATCTCTCTCTCTCTCTCTATTCATTCCTTTCTTTCATCCCTTTCTTTCCGGCGCTGGTTGAAAATAACAGGGCTCATAATTAGAGACCTCGCTTGGCAGCTGACTCTCTGAGTGAGTGAGCGTGCAGAGTCCTGTTCATCTGAAGGTCGAGACATGCAGAGAGAGGTGGAGAGAGAGAGGGAGGTGGAAACAGTTCGAGAGAGAGATGAGGAGAGCATGAGAGAGAAGAGAATCAGAGATATAATGAGAGGAGAATGAGGAGACACAGAGAGAGAGAGAGAGAGAGAGAGAGAGAGAGAGAGAGAGAGGATGGGAGGTGGATGAGAGGAAGAGAAGAGCAAGTGAAACACAATTCACGTTATTTAAAACAAACAAACAGATACAAGGCTCTGCTTCAGTACTCATCCTGGGAAGAGCCAGGACTCTGTATGTGTTCAGCTGTTAGATCTCATCAGTCACACAGTGCTTTCCACAGTAGAGAGCCTTGGTTCCGCACACACACCGCACGCACACACACACGTGTGTCGCTCAATTAATCTGTTTGCCAAAACAAAACAAAAACAACCCTCTCTACTTTTAATTGAGACCAGTATGGAAAGAGATTGGGCCATGTAGAACTGGACAGACATGACTGGAGGTGGACAGCAGAACAGCAGGGAGGGCTGAGAGATTGATTTCTCAGAACCTGGGAGTTAAATTCCTTTTTGGGAGTTTTAAAACTTTGGATTTCGGAATGGCAATATGTAAATTTCAAAGCTTCAAAGGGGAAGGTCAATCAATATCAAAAGATCAATATTTGGATGTGGATTTGTGAGCAGAAACATTAGAAATTCATGAATCATTCATTGCAGAGTCATTGACAGGAAGAGCAAAGTCAAACTCAGCAGTGTTCGCATGAGCCTGCTAAGATAATACTGTACCCAGCTGGCTAGCTCGAGGGTCAGCCAGCTAGTCCCACAAACAGCTTGCTAGATAGCAGGCTAGCCAAGCAAGCTAGGTGGAAAGCTGGCAGGCAGGGTGCAGAGAGGCTGGTAGGCAGGCTAGCTGGACAGGCTAGCAGAGTGGCTAGGGGGCAGGCTAGCAGGCAGGCTAGCTGGCAGATTAGCGGAGAGGCTAGGAGGCAGCCTAGCTGAGCAGGCTAGCTGGCAGGTTACCAGAGAAGCTAGTGGGCAGGCTAGCAGGCAGGCTGGACGGCAGGATAGCAGAGAGGCTACTTTGCATGCTAGCTGTTAGGAGAGCAGGAGCAGACAGTCAGGTCGGAGCAGCAGGCCTGTGGGCTGGCGTTAGACGTGAGGTTCGGTTATGTGGGCGTTAAGAAAACAGCTTGACCTGCAAACCTGGAGCCATCTGCTGAACGCTAACCTGGAGCCATCTGCTGACCGCTAATCTGGAGCCATCTGCTGACCGCTAACTGCTAATAGCTAACCTCAAAAAAGGTCCTTCCCCTCTGCTCATTGATGGAGCCCAGTGCGTGTTTGTTTGTCCCTGCGCATCAATGAGCTAGCAGTTGTGTTTCTTTAACAGCTGGTGTGTCTTAGGGTATTATACACCATCTCGATGCATCATCCCCCCTGATGTGAGTGTGTGTGTATTATCAGTGTGTGTGTGTGTGTGTGTGTGTGTGTGTGTACAATGTGTGTGCGTTCAGAGTGAGTGTATGTGTGTGTGTGTGTGTGTGTGTGTGTGTGTGTGTGTGTGTGTGTGTCTGTGTGTGTGTCACCTTAGCGGTGCGGTCGGCGGAGGTGGTGGCGGCCAGACGTCCGTCCGGCGAGACATGGCAAGACAGGATGGCCCCCTGGTGGGCCTCCACGTCCTGGAGCTTAGCTCCACTCTCCACCTCCCACAGCTGAGAGGGGGGAGAGAGAGAGTGAGAGAGGGGAGGGGAGGGAGTTTGAGTTTCCATCACACCTTTTTTTTGCAATTTGCAATTGATATTGCAATTTGCAAAAATATTGTTGACATTTTAGATGAAAAGATAGTCACACATTATTATGATATGGGAGTCTGATTTCAGCTCAGAGGTTGAGGTTGAGGTTGTGTCAGCAGATGCTTGAAGAGTGAAAATCTTGAGCGGCAGACGTGTTGAAACTGCACCTTAATGTTTGACCTTCATTGTCTCTCACTGCTTTTTATGAATTTTTTATTCATCATTATTTATTAAAATTGAATTTTCTGATCATAAATGACTCATGCTTCTCCTTCTTGGTCAACATATCAAAATGAGTAAGGTTTTGGTTTTTGCACGTGCAAAGAATAATGAAGTCTTAAAAAGTTTATCAGTATTTAGTCATCAATTAGCCATATTGAAACATTGAACAATATTGATTCTTGTTTCTCTTTTCTAATGTTTTCTCTTTTCTGTTTACTATCTCGCTATTTAGCAGATGCTTCTATCCAAAGTAACTTGCAGTGAATTCAGATACAGGTAAATACCCCCAGGTAGGGGTTGGAGGGAACATTGGGCATCGAACCCAGTACCTTTCTAGCTGGGAGTTGAACACCCTAGCCCCTACAGTATCCTGTGTGTGTGCGTGTATACCTTGAGGGTACCATCGTAGGACCATGAAAGCAGCTGTGCGTCAGGGTTGTAGAGGAACGTGAAGCCCCTCACCTGCTCCCTGTGGCCCTGCAGTACCTTGCACTCACCAGTCCTCCACCTCCAGACCTGCAGGGGGCAGCAGAGAGGACCACACACTCACTTTAATCTCAGACAATATATTATAACCTTATGTTATAATAATGTTTTTTTCTTCTTTTTTCTACAAGTGATAATATTTATGTAGCCTTTAGCCTGTTCTGTACTAATCAATAACTTTAATTTTTTGTTGGCATATTTTTATTATTAATCTTTTATTTAATCCCTGCTTAGTTTTCTTCTAAATCCTAAGGATTGTTCCCTTGCTGGTGCTATTTATACAGCATATTAAAAACAAAAAAAACATGAAAACACACACACACACACACACACACACACACACACACACACAGATGTATTAGATGTGCTGACAGGTGAGGGGGTAGCAGTCAGATATAGGCAGCAATGTGAGCGACAGAATCAGACCACCTTATCAATCAGGCCACACCTCTGCAGCCCAACCCCTCCAGAAGGTTAGCATCCATCACTAAGTAGACATACGCTGCCAAGAGAACTCTTTTACATTCTCCCTGCGTCTGCCATTTTCCTCTCACATAAACGACTCGCAGGACAAAAGACGTGAGCTCCCATCCGCGCAAGATAAAAAA
>OOFB01002410.1:4903-17842 GCA_900323305.1 Trachyrincus murrayi
CCCCCCCCCCCCCCATGCAGGTCCAGAGAGGTTCTCAACAAGGCAGTTTCGTGTTTTCTTTTGCTTTTTTGTTTTAAATTTAAAAAAAATCTATAGATCCCCCCGTAGAAGGAGAGCGGAGCGGTCAAGCGATGAGTCCGAGACGTGTGATCTTGGCGGAGAGGAAGGAGTGGAGGATGAAGACGATGGGCTTGGGACACGAATGAAGGTCCAGTTGCTGGGAATACAAAACAGGGAGAGGGGAGAAAAAGTAGGTCAGGGAGGCAAGGAGACTGATAGGGAAATAAATGGTTGGAATAGAACAGGACGTACTGCAATATGAACCCAGAGGCACCCACATCGAACGCAGAAGAGAACGATACTGAGAATCCAATAAGTCAAATAAGTCAAGACCAGGTCTATTAAGGTGCTGGATGTAACAATGACAGTGTTTAAAATGGGTCCTGAAGTGTGTACACACACACACACACACACACACACACACACACACACACACACACACACACACTCCGTCTACACCGGCACACAGAAAACCATGGTCAAACCCATGGAAATACTACCTAGATACATTTGAATACAATACACTACGTGATGTGTTGTTTCCCCATGTTAACAAGACAAAACCAACACCCTTCATTTCCAAACGCATGATCAAATGTTTGGGTCCAGCAACCGACCTGTCAGCAACACTAAATTGGTTGTCACTTGTAATGAAACACCTGACATGCGTCATCATCTCTGTGATTAAGGAGACAATTATTTCCCCAGACATGTTTATGGCTATGGTTTCATCATCACACTGTTGCAGAATAACAACGAACAAATGTTGCCAGTCCTTTGCCAAACCAAAAGAACTTTGCCAAACCAAAATTCTTCATAAAACATCATAACTGAAGACTCATTTGACTCCATCAATGCAACCAAGTAACAGCTCACTCATAGAGATATGTAAATATTTTATTCTATTATTTTATTCTATTTATTTAACCCAACCCAATTGTATATGTATATATATATATATATATTGTAGCGATATGGAAAAATGTATTATCACGACAATTATGGGTAATATCGATAAATATCACAATATATTCTTATGAATTCAAAATACCATTCTTAAACAGTCTAACTGAGGGTCATTACATTGAAGTATATGGACACTTAAAATATGGTATCGGACTGAAACTAGTTTTCCTTTCTCTCTGATGTTTCAAACCTCATATTTGATCATTTTAAGGGCATATCTTCTCATCGTAATTCATTTACACTCGAAAACTGGGTTCATTTCAAGACGATACAATACCATTCAAAGACGATAAACGATAATATTGAATTATTGCCCAGCCCGAATATATGGTATCTTCTTGTATATTTTTATTCTGCTCTTAACTCTATTTTCTTTAAGTTGCTGCCGTTAAACCCAAATTTCTCCCACGGGATGAATAAAGTTATCTTATCTTGAGCGACACCTTTGCGGAAAAAAAATATTTAAGACGTCCATCTGCACGACGATATTTAGCGATCGCCGGTATGAGTTGGTCGTGTTCAAATCCCGTGACGCAAGTAACTCACGATCTCTCCCTCCTTCCCTCCGAAGTCCAGGAACAGCATGCGGATCCCGTCGTCCGAAGACATGCGGAGCTTCTCGAAGGAGTAGGAGAGCAGAGCAACGCGTTGGGTGGGGTTGGGGGTGGGCCTTCCTCCTCCTCCTCCTCCTCCCTCCTCCCCGCTCTCCCCCTGCCCAGGGTGGGGCTCAGCCAGCACGGAGAAGCCCTGTTCGTAGTGGACCACCAGGCGACACTCCTGGCCCTGATAGAGACAACCTGGAAGACACGCGCACGCCCCGATGTTTTTAGTGGCGTCGGCAAAAAAGCATGTCCTCGCCTCTGAATTCAAGGGATCATTTTTTCTCTCGAGGCTTGGAACAGGCCATGCAAACACAAAGCAAATACAATCTCCGTTTCGTACATGATGCTATCCATTTTTACCCAAAGCTCTGACGAAAATAGCAAAGAAATGACGGTGATCACTTAGCAGTGGACATTTTCTTTTTTAGATTGAAGGAGTTTTCAATCTTGACTATAAATCCTTAACAAATGACCCCCCGTCCTGATCCCCCCCCAAAGCCCAAAGCACTCCGTGTGCTTTGGGCTTTTAATACATTATGGAGGGTGGACGCATCACTTCCAGTCTGGGTCAGCCTCCTCTAATCTCTGTGTAACTCACTTGGATCTCACTTTGAGAGCCTCATGTCCATTCACCCTTCACTCTGCACCGTGTCTCCTGGGTCTGTTGACATCTGAACATCCCAGCAGTTCTGAGGAAACACTATCTCTCTCCCACCACATGTACAATCCGTCTCTCACCCACACCCGCCTTCTTTTTTTGTTGAGTGTGTGTGTGTGTGTGTGTGTGTGTGTCTGTGTATTTGTGAACAGAAAATAGTCTATGTGTAAGGATACAGGGAAGTGTGTGTGTGTGTGTGTGTGTGTGTGTGTGTGTGTGTGTGTGCGTGTGCTTGTGACTGAATAGAAACTAGTCTAGTAAGGATCAATGGATGTGTGTGTGTGTGTGTTTTGCTTGTGACTGAAGAGAAACTAGTGTGTGTAAGGATAAATGTGTGTGTGTGTGTGTGTGTGAGCGCTTTTCAAGGTAAACGAGGACAGAGGAGTATTTGTTCAACATTGTGCTCTGCTCTAAACTTTTAGTGAGTGCCAACAATCCGTTCTTCCTTTGCAACTTTTTGTGATGTTACGATGAAATGCCTTGTGATTATGCTGCAAACCAATTTCAAATTACAAATAATAAAGTATCTACTATCCACTACATCAGCAGATGGCTGTAACAGATTTGGATCATAACATCTTTGCCTTACAACATGTCAACGAAGTCTCGAAGGTCTTAGACAACCAATGTGGGGAAAACAGTAATAATAAATCAAAAACTTCAATGAAACCAGTACTTCAAGTCAGTATGCTTATTTTTGTATCCCCGTAGCCCACGCTTCTAGGCTTTAAATATTATGATGACAGACTCGGACTTACATGTATGTGAAGTTGAACAGCATTTGATGTGATATGCATCAAGGGGTTGAATATAAAAGCCCACCCCAGTAATTGGCAGCTGTCAGAGTTTGCAAGAAAATGGTAGTATTTTGGAAACTGCCTCACACCACAGTGCTCTGCTCCTTCTCTCAGCCATCCAGCTCCTCATTGTGCTGCTGTCACCGCTGATCTATAGAATGGTTGACTGCTGCTTCGCTCCTAGCCCTACTCTAGTATGACTGGAGCACAATACAGTGAGTGGCGGTTATGGCAGAGCTTCACTGTGAAGCGGGTCTCACAGCCTCGTGTAGCAGAAAGGACGACGCGGGTCGGAAGATCGATTCTAGGTCTTGTTCTGTGTTTAATATAATGGGTTGGGTGGGTAAGGAGACTTCGCTACTGCTTCTCAAAATCCACAGATCTGAAGTATCCGATGAACTTAATACCAAAAGTTTATAAAAATCATGACGAAAAGTCTCCAAACTCCTAAAGCTTAAACAGTTACTGTGGTGGTGGTGGATGTGAGGGTGGTGGTGGTGGAGGTGAGGGTGGTGGTGGAGGAGGTGAGGGTGGTGGAGGTGAGGGTGGTGGTGGAGGTGAGGGTGGTGGAGGTGAGGGTGGTGATGGTGGTGGAGGTGAGGGTGGTGGAGGTGAGGGTGGTGGTGGAGGTGAGGGTGGTGGTGGTGGTGGAGGTGGAGGTGAGGGTGGTGGTGGAGGTGAGGGTGGTGGTTGGGGAGAGGTCGTGCTGAAGACAGTGGAAAACAAAGTGTGATTGCAACCCAGATATGTACCCAGGAGAGCAGCAGAGAACACAAGTTTAGGTTAGAGGAGGAAAAAGTGGTTGCCATAACGACCAGTGGAAAGAAATGTTATTTAAGGACACATGGTTATTATTTCATGATTTTCTTTCTTTCTGTCTTTCTGTCTCTCTTTCTTTCTTTCCTTAGCATGCGTTAAGGAAATCTTCTGTCACTTCTTAGTGCCACACAATGAACGTCATCTCAAGACGTTTATTGGACTAAATGTTTTCGAATGCCCTTGGAAGCGCAGTCCCCTCAGACCTGTCCTGTGTGCGTGTCCGAGGCAAAACACTGTTTGTTCGAAGCAGCTGCTGCGAAATCTGTGCATTTAAAGTCAGCTCTGCCGACGTGAGACAAGTGACGCTACACTAGTCGCAAAAATGCTAGCAAGCCTTCCGCGGCAAACTAACAAGCACTTTGTCACAACAGACTTACTTTTCTTCTTTTTTTCAATTTGGGGAGGGGGGGGGGGGCATTTTGTTGTTATGTATCACATCCTGAAACACAGAAGGTCGGCCCACCTGTTATTACTCAAGCGTAGCCAGGATTTTGTAAGTTGGCAATGTGTAATTATAGATAGAGATGTGGGACCCTAGGGAGACAGGGGGGGGACAATAGGGTTCCCAGAACATTCTGTCTTCAGTGGGAAAGAGAGACATAGGGAGGGGGAGGGAGAGAGAGAGAGAGAGAGAGAGGGAGAGAGAGAGAGAAACATACTGTCAGAAATACAAGGACTGCCAGTACCCACTGCAGTACAAAGAATTCCAACAGAATTCGATTCTATTTGTGGTGGTAGCTGTCCACGATAGTTTCCACTAATTTGCACATATCGAAAGTCAGTTTTAATCTGTATTTTATGCAGTCCATGTGTGTTACACTCACACCAGAGCTCGGCTTGTCTTGTTTTTTTACCTGCTTTTTACTGTTATAGAGCTAGCAGGATACACTTCTATGGCGATTTTAATGGGGAAATTTTGAAACGTGACGTATCTAGTTGAATTGCATTAGTTAGGGGCAGGGTATTTGTAATTCGCCGATTGTGTAGAAATATTGACCACACGATAGCGCTATAGTATAGAGGAGTGCTGCTGCCTGACGGTTTGGCTTGGAAGCCCTGTCTCCTGGGCAGGTATACACCGCTAGACACATGAGACTCATACCGTCTCCTGGGCAGGTATACACCGCTAGACACATGGGACTCATACCGTCTCCTGGGCAGGTATACACCGCTAGACACACGGGACTCATACTGTCTCCTGTAAGTGCATGTAAGTGCATGCACGCCCCCCCACCTGTTTAATGTGGTTTTTTTAATATGCAATTGTTTTTTACTGTCGTATTTTATTGCCAGTGTAAAGTGTCTTCATTCTAAAGCGCTAAATTAATAACAAAAAATAATTATTAGCATTTATTATTATTATGATATGCAGGCACCGAGAATAAAACAGATACAAGCATTAATTTGTCCAGCTATTGGCTTATTAAACAGACAGGCACTCACACTTTACATGTCTATTACTGTGAATTCACACTATATCCTTATTCTTATTATTCCGTATGTTTTTGGACCACTACTACTTCTGTATACATTGTGCTAGAGAAACCATTCAAATATCAAATTGTTCAGCAATTTGATATTTTATAATGGAAGTCAATGGGCAGACATTGACTGATCAAACCTCCAGCAGTCTGTGCCTCTCTCTCTGTCTCTCTCCCTACTGCTACTACTGCTACTACTACTACTACTACTACTACTACCACTACTACTACTGCTGCTACTACTTCTACTGCCGTAGTAGTAGTGGTAGTAGTAGTGGCTGCTAGCAGTAGTAGTTCTCAGCTCTTTACGGCCATGTTTTTTTTGTTCCAATGTGTTTAGCAATGCAATTCATCTGTTTGATATTAATACAAACCCTTTCTTCTTTCATTCATTTAACCTTACAGCTTTGACAGTATTACAGTTTAGCTTCCAGCTTTTATAGCAATGTATTTCAGCTCTTAGGTTCTTTAGGTAATGTAGTTCAGCTTCCAATTCTGCCAGTTTTACATTTCAGCTTCCAGGTTTTTCAGCAGTACAGTGCAATACAATTGAGCTTTCAGATTTTTTCCAGGAGAATTAATTTCACACTTCTGCATTTTCAGCAATGCTTTGTGATTTCTTTCAGCGGTCAGCATTCACGCGCATTTTCAGCAATTTTTTCTAGTTACTCAAGACCATAAGACCAGTTGTGATGATTGTCTGTTCTTGTCCGTTCTTAAAGGGTAAGTAAACCCCAGTTTTAGCAGGAGAACTTCAATGTGAGCAGTCGTGACAGTCGTAAATGTTTTAGAAAAAATGGACACATTGGGTTCCATTGGAGCAAGTGTGAGGGGCGTGGTCAGAACCCAGGTCACACTCACTCAAGTACGTAGCCAACAGAAAGCTACCGCTCTGGAAAAGCGTTTTTAGCTGGAAGTAGCAATTTTATACATTTTAGTCAAAAAGAACACCAGTTCACCAACATTTTGTGAGACCCAAACGAAACCGTTTCTTTAACTTTTGTACTGCTCACTGTCTGTTCTTAACTCTTGTATTGTTCGCCGTGTTGTCTGAACATTGTGACTATGCTGTACATTGTCTCAACATGGCGACCACGCTTCAACGTGCTACTTCAACACTCACTGGTGCTGACTTCTCTGATCATCTCGGCCGAGGCGTGGCAACCGGTGACGATGTGCCGGGTCCAAACAGACAGGTCCTGGGTGGTCTCGGCCCGGAACAGGTGGGCTTCGATGCCCAGCCGCGTGCCCGTCCTGGTGGCGAAGGACAGCTCTGTGCCAGAGTGGGGCGATCCCCCCCGGTCTGGACCAGAGTGGACCAGTCTGTTATAAACGCAAACATCACACATACACACACACACACACATCACACACATCACACACATCACACACATCACACACATCACACACATACACACCTCTGCATGAGAGTCTTGAGAAAGATAGAGCTGGAAGAGATGCTGAAGTTCTATGAATGGTTACTCTTAGCCTCGTGAGACCATCATGATCTCGCAAGTTCATATTTCACTGAGAATCAATCTGGCCCCTATGGTCTGGCCCCGCTCCCGTTGAAACCAACTTCAAAAAGTGGACAGAACAATCTGTGCTGGGGGGGAGGGGCAGTTTTAGGTCATGACAAAGCAAAAAGCACAGTGCAGTCAGCAGAATCTCAAAAACAATGGCAGTGTCCATCGACGGAACAATCAAAACAGTTTTATCTGAAATAGACCGAATAACGACGTCGAAAGATGACCAGAAATGTACACTGACGGCAGAGGATATGTTTTTGCTTTACTTCCAACCAGATTCGGCAAGAGCGAAGATAGCAAGAGAGGCTATCTAAGAGAGTTATTTAATCTGATTGGCTGGAGTTTTTTGAACAACGTACGTCTGTGCCTACATGTGGAAATCAATTACTGTCCAGCCAGACTGAAATGTGAACTGGCGAGATCAGGATGGTCTCACGAGGCTAGGTTACTCTTCTGGTCTCACACTCATACTGGTCTGGTGGTTAGGGGTTAAAAGAGAAGCTAAGCATCGGTATTTTTCAAAAGGAACAAACAAAAGACAATACACAAATACAAATTGACATGTCCAAAACATGCTCTAGGCTAAAGCAACCTAACAACTTTAACATAAATATAGAAAAGCATGGCTGTGTGTAGAAAGTGTGAAAACACACATGATAGAAATGCCTTGGGAGGGCAAAGCATATTTACGTAGACATACAATCAACAAATAATGTAATTGGGATCAATATAATTGGGATCAATATATAAATCACAAATTGATTCTAAAACTGAGATGATGATATTTGAGCGAAGATTTGCAATCTCTATTAGCAAGTCCAAATGTTCCCGATGCCTACCATCAGAATGGTGGTGGAATCTGACGGAACACTTGACAGGACTGGCAGAAGCAGTGTATAATTACAGATACATGACCTCATCATGAAAACAGCCGTTTCCCAGCACCAGCTACGTGTCTTGGTCTTCAAAACCAATGCCCACGCCAGCAAGTCAAAGTAGCTCTTTGAAATATGAAACAATGGAGCTCCTGGGAAATCAGTCTGTGTTTTCTTTTCTTTTAAAACATGACTAGACATTTAAAGATTTTCCAATCACTCTAAATCAGCGTGCAAGTTGTATTGGATGCTTTAGTTGAGCTGTTTGTTGTTCAGTGTTTTTTTATAGGACTTAAATACATGTGTCTTTGAAGATGGCAAGTGCTTTTTAAATATGCAGTACATCAGAAAGAAGATTCAAGGTTTCTTTTGTTTAACAGTTGGTAGGTTTGTATTGTGGTCTGTGTGTGTGTGTGTGTGTGTGTGTGTGTGTGTGTGTGTGTGTGTGTGTGTGTGTGTGTGTGTGTGTACTATTTCTGTGGTTAGACGTACCGTGTTGCTAACAGTGGGTAGGTATGCGCTGGGCTCCTCCAGGCCTCGGGGCTCCGGGGCAGACCGCTGTACAGAAGCAGGTCTTTCTCCGTCACCACCACCAACACGGGCTTCCAGTGCTCCTTCTCGTTCTCCGTCTGACACGCGCACACACACACACACACACACACACTTTAGTTATTACCATTATTTGTATTGTTATATTCTGTTTGATTTGCGCTGTCCTTTTATGCTGCTGTAACACCGGAATTCCCCTTCAGGGATGAATAAAGTGTTCTATCTTATTACATCACATTATAATAAGATATAATGATCTATAGATATTATCTATATCTATAGAGGCAGCGAGGGAAGAGAGAAATGAGAGGAAGAACATTGTTTTAAAACGTGTTAAAACTGGACCATCACAGTATACTATTTGGCTTCCCCTTCGCTGCACACATCCACTATTGAAATATCGGCCTCGTTAAAATGGATTTACAGCAAGAGATGATGTAAGAGCAAAGGCCCGTCGGTGGAGGACTGGCAGTGAGGTCTTTTCCATTGTTAGAGCAAGTCTCAATGTATTGAGAAAAACTTCAGGGCTCTTTCTGAAACAAGAATGAAACATCTGTGTTGATTGCCTTATTTCATTTCACTGAGCATTGTCATGTCATGTTTTTTCTTTTTCTTTCTGTTGACTGTTTTATGTAAAAGCGAAACTTTAATAGTTTTACATTCTGAGACGTTGACAGTATTCCGAATGTATACACTTAGAATACAGCAACACAGGAATGTCTCACACTAACTCAAATCAAACAAAAAAAAGATATCCGAAAATATTTCCACATTCAATTCTGAGAAAATCTCTCACTATCTCAAGAATCTAAAGAATATTATCTTACACATGTGAAACATGCTACTCCGGTCTTGTGGTATTTGATCTGTAACGGTGATAATGCCATTCTTGAGACAGAAGATGGAAAATAATCTAAACAACCTCACAACCTATTAAGAAAAGTCTCTGACAGTGCTTTTAGAGACGATACACATGTCAACTAAAACTACGGTCGTAATGTTTTGTTACTCTACTGTGGAAGACTACCAGACCTTCATCAAACATTGCTGGAAGGATCTAGTTTAAAATGGTGGAGCTGAGAATAAAGGAACTAAGGATGTCGACTCCTAATTACAAACCCAAATGGTGCCAGAGGAAGACAACCCTTCTTTTTGTAGTAGATGTCATTCATCAACAGTTTATGAATTAGCCTAATGGTAGCCCATTCTACATCTAATGGTGTAATCAAAGTAAAAGGCAACTCAATGATATTGAACTGCTACATTGGCCTGCAGAGATCTATGGATTAGCGGACGGGTTGACAACGCAATCTCCAATTTCCCTGAGAAGAATCGTCGACTTCCTCAACCCTTGGGAGGTAGAGCTGGCGGTTGTTGCCGCTACCCTATCATTTGTGAGGTCATCTCAACAGCTGAATGACACAGCTGTCGGCCTAACAAAGACCACTGGAAGTGATCCACAGCCCACTTTTCCCCCTCCAGCCGGAATGAAAATCTACTCTGCAGATAAGTGTGTCTGCAGTCGGCTGTTGCTGTCTGCCCAAGGGCCACTAAAATGCTACATCCAACTGAACGAGCTGAGCATTGGCATGGCAGTGAAATGTCCTTATACGACTTTGTGTCTTCCGATATTGGCTACAGATGATACAATGCTGACACAATGTTTACAAATAAATACAGGCACACAAATGCAATTATGTAACACGTAACGTTTAACCCAATCTCCCTGCCCAGGTTTACACACACACACACACACACACACACACACACACACACACACACACACACACACACACACACACACACACACACACACACACACACACACACACACACACACACACACACACACACACACACACACACACACACACACACACACACACACACACTAAAATAATATGCACATTAAAAAAAACATTTAAACCATATAAATGAGGGACATAACAATGACAATAACAGGATGATACAAATGCGAACCAACAGCTACTCCATCCTAGTAATACTACACTGAGGAAAGTGAAGAAGAGGTGCAGAACCACCGCCTCCAACCCATCCACACGCCTCCCGTCGGCCAGCTACAGCACAATCTCTCAGGACCGGTGAAGACTGGAGACCTCAAGCAGCAAGAATTCTGAACAACGGTGAGTAATGATGACCTACGGTCTGGAATAGGCGACAAACAAGATGAGCCAATCTACTGGGTGCCAGAAGAAGAGTGTATCCCACCACATGACAAACTGTAACAGAGGATGACACAGGGTGTGACTCTGGTGCGGCTCCAATAATAATAATAATCATCCACTGTGGCTCCGGCAGACAGACATCGCTGAAATCACCACGAAAACCAGACAAGCAAACCACCACGCACACTGCAATCCCAGATGACAGACGTGTTCATCTAGGATGAGCCGGCCGGATGTTGGTTCCGTGACTACCGACTACTGGGATGACTTAGATCAGTGGTTCTCAATCACCGGGCCGTGGACCGCAGATACTTAGAAACCAGGTAACCAGCTACCACACACTATTATAATTTTTTACAGTCTATTTGTACCTAATTCAATTTAGCAGCACAATGAGAAACCGGGTGTCATTAACCCAACTATAGTTACCCAAATTAAGTACGTCTGCATTGGGCGCCCAAAACGCATATGTCTGAATAAAGGTATTTCCCAGCCTATCAAATGCCTGTTTGCCAGTTTGTGCTTGCTAAACGTGATGCACGTCCCAACATCCATATTTGGTCATGACCTTATATGGATCAGAGATCAGGGAATGTAATTAGCGCTCTTTGTTGCATTACACATAACTAAGATAACAATGGCAAAGACACAAACCTTGATAGAGTTTGATAGATTCGTTTGATTAGTTAAGAGTATGACTTGGAACAATAATTATATGTGTGATGCTGTTATAACATGTTTGAGAACTGTGAGACTGTTACTGTCTATTAATAAAACTGTTTATTACACTTTTTATTCTTAATGGTTCAACAGTTGCCGTGTTTACTCCATTAGATGAGGCAAGCATATGAGCAGATTTTTTTTAATTTCATGATTCTGTGGTGGAGATAAGTGGTTAAAATTGTATAAATGGTCAATTTTACACTTTTCCTCTCCATTTTCTTTCATCAAACGGAGCCGGTTCTGTGAAATCCCAGGTTTGTGTGTTTATGAGAAGATGTCTACTGTGGCAATAGGATTGCTTGCAGTGGTCCTGAAACTTGTTTTACTGTGTGAGGATTCATGAATTTGGTTAAAGGTTCACAATAACCACTTATTTTCATCTCTATCTACGCCTCTTGCACCCTCCTAAACACACACACACACACACACACACACACACACACACACACACACCTCCTTCATTTAATTGTAATACTGTGGAGAGAGACGTAGTTATCTGCATCCCAGCTGAAGGAATCCAAAGCTGCTCTTTGAAGTTACGTTTCAGCCAATTACATGTCAGGATTTTAAAGTTCATGGGTCATCTGTTAAACATTATGTTAAGCATGTGTTGCTAAGTAACGGTATAGGTATTCATTGTATGGAAGGCGCAATCGTGGAAGGGTAGTTGGAGTGTGTGTGTGTGTGTATGTGCGTGTGTGTGTGTGTGTGTGTGTGTGTATAATAAAATGTAGTTATATAAAATGTAGTGTGCCTGAGCAGGCACACAAACACACAGACACATGAATCCCTACCTTTCCTGCTAGCCATCCCAGGTTTCGTATCGCTTTGCTGCCTGAAACGCCTGCCCTTGTAGCATTACGGACGAGCTCCGCCAGGCCCCGCTGGCATAGGGAAACATTACACGGAACAGGTTAGAGATCATACAAGAACAACTACCTTAGGTTACACTTTACATTACAGTGTAATTACAAGTGCTGCGTAATACGGTACTTAATATGTAATAACATTATGGAACCGCATGTGACTACACAGTGCGGCAATGGGATAGGGGTTAAGGTTAGGAATAGGCGAAAAAAGCGAGTTCCACACTAGCGTAGGTTAGGGTTAGGCTGTTCCGTAACGTTATTACATATTAAGTACACGCCGTTACGGGTTGTTACATTGTTTAAAACATGCGTAATTACACTGTAACAAGGACACTCACGGAAAAGCATTACCCGATCTTATGATCTCATTGCATCTGCAAACTATTAACAACATAGGCATATAGTGATCACGTGATATCGTGGCTCATCTGCATCCACGCGTCACCGAGGGTGAGGTCAGAAATGAGACGACAATGGGAGAAGCTGGGATTGGGGTTCATTAGTTGTGACACGTACAGCGATATCAACACTGGCTTGTAAATACATCAAACCAGTCGGCCCGACATATCAACCCTTTAATCTGGCTCATTTTTGTTGATGTACGAAACAAAATGAGCGATGTCACTACAGCGGATGTGAAAAGGGCCAGCGGCAAACTGCTTTGATCATCGGAAGCAAACAAACAAACATAAAACGGGTGGGGGGGGGGGGGAGATAAGTGGTGGATAATAATTTGAGGTATGCAACCGACCACGAAGCCTCTCTGGCTGGTGGATGTGGAAGCAGACTGCCCCCCCCCCCCCCCCCCCCCCCCCCCCCCCCCTG